>JAODAL010000674.1:0-285023 GCA_025379985.1 Phyllomedusa bahiana
GCTTTTTGTGTAAAAAGGTACAGAAATTTAAAGCGTACTTTTACTGCAAAAAAAAACCACCAAAACGTTCAAAAATGCATCATGTGAAAGCACCCTAAAGAAAATGTGCTTTTCCAGATTTATGAAAATTAAACTGTTGCATGCATATGTATTCAGCACCCTGATACCCCTAAATAGAATCCAGTGGGACCAATTGCCTTTAGAAGTCACCTAATTAGTAAATGGAGTACATTTGTATGTTAGAGAACATTAGTGAACAAACTGCATTATGAAAACCAAGAATCATAGCAGACAGCTCAGGGATAAAGTTGTGGAAAAGTGTATTGCAGGATCAGGGTTGAAAAGTAGCTCAAGGTTTGAACTTATCACGGAGCACTGTTCAATCTATCATGCATAAAAGGAACATGGCACAACTTCTAACCTACTAAGACATGGCCGTCCGCCTAAACTGACAGCCCGGACAAGGAGATCAATAATTAGAGAAGCAGCCAAGAGTCACAGGATCACTCTGGAGGAACTGCAGAGATCATTAGAAAAAATAGTGACCCATCTTTATCCCCTTTGATATTGGAGTTTAAGCCATCCACCTGGTCAAAAATGTAAAGGATCTCCAATCCCACACTCATATACTACAATATATAGATAAGACCAGCATCAATCATCTTTAATATCTTCTCTTATTAAAACATTCTAACAAGACATTCAACCGTAATTCACAGTATGTCCATGAAGTAGAAACAATATAAGGCTTATACTCAATACTTTGTTATGGCGGCCTGCCGTTCTCATATTCCGTACTGTCGCTCCTACATAGGTGAGCAGGAGACGCTAACAACGGAGCAGGACCAGACCCTCCTCGTGGACGTTTCGGGGATAGCTCCTCCCCTTGCTTGATGAAGGGGAGGAGCTATCCCCGAAACGTCCACGAGGAGTGTAGAGATCCACAGCTCAGGTGGGAGAATCTGTCCACAGGACAACTATTAGTTGTGTACTCCACAAATCTTAGCTTTATGGCAGTGATTTTCAACCAGTGTGCCACGGTACACTAGTGTGCCGCGACACATGGTCGGGTTTTGGGCCCCGGGGAAAAGTTCCCCAAAAATATGGTGCGCCCTGTGTTTTGTTCCCCGGCAATGGGGCAGCGATGCGCAGTCACGCTTCCTACAGTGTGTGAGGGCCGGTACAATAAACACATGCAAAGAGCTTTGCCACGCGCGCACGACTTAATGACGTCACCGAGGCCGGGCGCATTATCCTGAGAGCGGAGAAGCTCTTGCATTTGCCCGTTTGCCAAAGGTAATGCCCCGCCAATAATGCTGTGTATAATCATTTAAGTCAGCAACAGCTTATTAACAGTTAATGAGCTGTTTGCTCATTATGAGCTTTTGGCCGAGTATATGAACTGTTGGCAGAATACTCGGCATATGATCTGGAAACTTTTAGTACTCCAGCAGTATACGCATATAAACAAGGGAAAATACTATGGCCATGAGGCTGGAGTAACCTACAAGTCCCACCAAACAAATAAAAAATACCTTGGCGAATTAACCCTTTTCTTTATAGGGAGAAAGTTTGGGGTATTTTTGGGGAGATAATGTAAATTTTTTAGGTGGGCCCCATTTTCCCCTTTTTGCAGTGATGGAGAAGTATTTGAGAATGGAAAAGGCAAATGCCGAACAGGACCCTGGACACAATTCTGACCTAGATGAAGGCCCCAGTATGAGAGGTCGACAAAAAAAAAAGACAAGACGGTGAGCTCAAGGCAATAATGAAAGCTATCTTTCATTTTGATTTTTTTTTCACTGGGGATGCGAAAAGCACCAAAACCACTGTGCTTGGTGTGTGGTGAGAAGCTATCCAATAGCGCCATGGTGCCAAGCAAGCTTAAACGCCACTCCAAACGAAACACCCTTCCGTTCCAAAAACAAAACCGATGGGGTATTTTGTAAAGCTTTCGTACAAAAATGAGAAAGGGGCAACTTTTTGAGAAAAGCACAAAGGTAAATGAGAGAGCCCAGCAAAATCAACAGGAGAGGTAATATTCCAGGTCACATTGGAATATCTTGATAAAAGTGGGCTTACATGGGAAAACTACACAGGTGTCTGCACTGATGGAGCCGCAGCCATGGTCCGGGCGCATCCAAAGGCTTTGTAAGTAGGGTTTTAAAGAAAGAAACCCAGATGTTCTTGTTAACCCCTGTTTCTTCACCGGGAGGCCCTCTTGCAAAGACCCTTTCCAGCAGATCTAGCTCCTGTGTTGGATGATGTTTGTGCGCATAGTAACTTTGTGAAGACGCAAACCTTTGCGTTTTCGCTTATTTGCGTCTTTGTGTACAAAATGGGAGGGAACATAAAATCTTATTGCTCCACACGGAGGTCCGGTGGCTTTTCACGCGGCAAAGTGCTGGCCCGTGTGTATGAGTTGCGAGAGGAACTTAAAATATTTCTGACAAACGAGAGGGCCGATTAATTTAAAGCTGCTTGCAAGTGAAAGAGTGGTGTACAAAGCTGGCATACCTGGCCCGATATATTTCAATATCTGAATGAACAAACACACGGATGCAAGGCCGAAAGAAAACCTGCTTAAAAAGCATGGGTAAAATGAACGGATTCCGTTTAAAGGTGCAGCTCTGGCAACAACATGTTCAGGGTGGCAACCTTCAGATGTTCCCCTCACCGAGAAAAATGCATGATGGCAAACACTGGCTGCAATGTGCGAGGTGATTGCAGACATTTGAAAACTCTTGAGGAGAAGTATGTCGTTTTATTTCTCTTCAAACCCTTCACAGAATGCCTTGACTGGGTTAGGACCCATACAGCTCATTATCCGTTGCTGGAAAGGACATTGACTTTAAAGACAAAGGAACTCATTGAACTGAAGCAAGATCGCGGTTTAAAGCTAAAGTTTGCTGATCTTCCTTTAGACAGTTTTTTTGGTTATCTGTTGCCAAGGAGTTCCCCATTTTTGGCCAACAAAGCTATTTTTGACATTGCTCCCATTTTTCAACCACATATCTATGTGAGCGGGGTTCTCAGCTTGACTTGCGATAAAACTAAAAAGGGAGAGACTGAGAACTGTTGAGGAAAGCTTCGTGTGTGTCTTTCCACCATTCCTGCCAGGATATCCCTTTTGTGTTCATCGAACAGGCCCAGGTTTTTACACGAGTGAGTATAAATACATTTAGAATCAAAATTATTAACTATATGAAAAATTTTTTACTTTTTTTAGTTCATTTTGTGCCATTTTGGTTGGTGGTGTGCCCCGGGATTTTTTAAGTGTAAAAAGTGTGCCGCGGCTCAAAAAAGGTTGAAAATCACTGCTTTATGGAACAGTGGCAAGAAGAACGCCTTTTTTGTAAGCAAGCCATAAGAAGTCCCATTTGCAATGTGCAAAAAGCTATGTAGGGGACACAGCAAGCATGTAAAAGGAGGTACTGTGGTCAGATAAGATATAAATGCCAAACGCTATGTGTGGAGAAAATCCAACATTGCACATCAGGCTGAACACACCATCCCCACAGTGAAACATGGTGGTGGCAGCATCATGCTATGGGGATGCTTTGCTTCAGCATGGACTGGGTAGCTGCTCAGAGTTGATGGGAAGTTGGATGGAGCTAAATACAGGGCAATCCTGGAGGAAACAGAGTATGAGGCTATGTCTTTACGGCATCCGTAAAATGTCGCTGAAAATCCAACAGTATTTTACAATTTCCATGCCGCAGGTTTGCACCACAAACCGCAGTCCGTTTTCAGATTTTGGACAACCCCGTACATAGAACTGTACTATAAACTGGCGGTTTAGAAATCCGACAATAAAAATTCCGTGCAATGTAGACTACAACTTGGATTTTTTATTGCGGTCTATGGGCACTGGTTACAGTTGGATTTTTGTGGATTCTAAATACCGATTGAAAAACCAGTGCTGTGGAGATGGGGCCTAATAGGCTGCAAAAGACTTGAGACTTGGGGCATAGGTTCTCCTCCCAGCAGGGCAACGACCTTAAACATACAGCCAAAGCTACAATGGAATGGTTTAAATCAAAGCACATTCATGTGTTAAAATGGCCCAGTTAAAGTCTAGACCGAAATCCCACTGAGAATTTGTGGCAGGATTTGAAAATTGCTGTTCACCAACCATTCTGACTAAGCTACATCTATTTTGCAAAGAAGAATGGGCTAAATGTGTGTGGAGGGTGGAGAAGGGGAAGGTGAGTGTTGAATACAAGTGCACGCCACACTTTTAATTTGCAAACATTTGGAAAAGCACATACATAATTTCTTTTTACGCTTCAGAAATACTTTCTACGTTGTGTTGCTCGATCACCAAAAATATCAATGAAATACATTTACGTTTGTGGCTGTAACATTTACAAATAAGGAACAGTTCAAGGGGTCTGAAAACTTTTGCAACCTACTGTAATGCCACGTTACTCTAGAAACACCACAGACGTAAACACAGTATTCTGTCCCATATGGTGGAAACTTTCTTTCAACAGTTGATAACTATAGAGAAAATGAGCTAATGAAATAGTCATCACAAAATATGAGGTACTCTTACAGGGGTAGGAGGCTAGATACCCGTGTGTTGGCTACACCTCCCAATTTACAGGGTGTTATTCTAATTCTATCACTGATACAATACTTGTCCAATTAGGGTATGTTCACATGGCGTGTTGACTCCATGTTTACATACGTTTATAGATGCATGTTTGGACCCAAACGCGCATCTAACAAGATGCAGTGTGTTTTACATTGCTTTCAATGTAAAACACGCATCGATGTTCAGACGAGTGATCGCCGATGCATGTTTACTTGTGTCTTTGTGATGCGTCTTTCGGATCCGTTCAAAGAATTGACATGTCAATTCTTGATCCGAAAGACGCATAAGGCACCCAATTTTAAACTATAGGGTGCAACCCTGCTGCAGCCAAAACGCATCCAAACACGACCTGTGGGTTTGGATGCATTTTGGATCCGAATGACGCAGCGCTTTTGGATACGATTTTCGGATCTAAAAAGCCGTACGAGAATGCCCTTACTGTTTCATTACATTTAGTTTGCAGTACATTATTCCAGAAGAAGACAGTCATTTATCTGATCATACACTTGAGATAAAAGGCATCCAAACTAGATTGCCTGACTTGCCTTTTACAGAAGATGTGTAACGAGTGTTTATACATGTTAGATTTCTCAGCGAACCATGGATGTTTATTAGGGAATTTACAGAAATAAGTCTCAGCCAAATAAGTACCTGCCAACAGCTATCTAATGCATGGCCAGATTTACTATTTCTGCAATCCTGTATATTCATAAAACTCCCCCCTTATGTAATCAATGGAAGTCTACTGCTCATGTAGGAAACCGTTTTAGTCTTTTTCAGAAAATGGGGGTGCGAGTTATACACTAAATGTGCTGTCTCAGGGTGGTGGAACTCTGGAGTGGGGTAACGCTGCAGGAAGTTGGCGGCGGAGTTTAAGGGGTTAAACCATACAGTGCTCCTTCAAGTTACAATGGCCTCAGGATCAGAGTTGTCTCAACAGCATTATGGACCCTAGGGGAGTGGGCCCTGCCTGGATACATGACATTAAGGCTATGTCTACACAGCACACAAGATGTGCCTTTTTTTCGAAAACCATGACAAAAACCGTGGTCATGCATCGGACAAAAAGCAGTCGGCTTTCCGATGGTTTTTGTCTTGTGCTGTGTGTCTGTAGCCTAAACCTCTATCCACGCCCAAACAGGACACCTCATGAAGCCATGCCTCTAACCAACCACAAGCACACCCATATCATCAAGCTGCCTAAGTCAGGACACTCTAATGACACCTTGACTAATTGGCTCCCTACTCTACCATGATTTTCAACTGTTGGCACATTTTAAGAACACACAAACCGTTAAATAAGCAAGGCATGTGTACTGGATTCCTGGGGCACACATTCACCAATTGGGGTGTCTGTGTTGCCTTTGGGCAACTGCCTAGCGTGCCAAATGGATAAGATGGCCCTGCTCAGGATACAATATTTTAAACAAATAATGTTTTTTCCTGGGATATGGTATCTTGAAATCTCATTCAATCTCACAGACAAGGCTCTACAGTAAAGTATAGTACTGCTCTTTACATGTGCCAGGATGGGCAGGCTCTTTGGACACCAGTGAGAGCCATCCCATATTCTTTTTTGTTGGTACACTGTGTATAAACTACGTGACTCGAAGAAACTCTTATCCTCAAATTAGAAAGTGATTTTCAGATTCCAGCAGATCTTTCTGACAGTAAGGAGTTGATTTCTAGTATTTTCTCAATTTTCATTAATAACCATTTTCTTATTATATTGGGTGCCTTCAGAACCAATAACCAGTTCTCCATAAAGTTATGGTTGCAATACATTGCATGCAATAGTTGTCCCAAAACCAATTAACCCCTTAACCCCCCCCCCTCCCCAAGGAGTTTTGATGATAGCGGTGTAGTGGCCTTTCTTTTCTTTTCTTTTTTTCTTTTTTGCAGAACAAGATGTACTTTTTGATGGTACCATATAATATAAAATTTAATTGTGCAGTTTTAGGGGAATTTTGTTTTGAAGTTATATATATTATTTTTAAATCTGCATTGCAGCTCCATTTTCTTGGCCCAATAGCTTTTATTAATTTTTCCTTCTAAAAACCTGAGTGAGGGCTTTTGTTTGGGATCTGACATGTAGTTTTTATTAGTACAATTTTTGGATACATTAAACTTTTTGATCACTTTTTCTTTCAATGGCTAGTAGCCATGGAGGGCTTCAGCTGCCATGACAACCAGTGAAGTACAATCATTATATAAGTACATTCTCACCAAGGCGAGAATGCCATGGACATATTTTTTGTTTACTTGCTGTTGGCCAGGGCTCCACGCTCCTGTAGTTTGGACAGTAACCAGATGAACATGTGCAGCTTGCCTCCAATCGTCCTGCTCTGACTGCAGCGTTGTGGTCTTCCCTTTGTAGTGAGATGGTCCCAGACATTATCACTGCACCAGACAAGCTTGTGCAGACTATCATCATAGCTAAGCTACCTGTTTTTTAGTAAGCCCTACTGGGCTATATTGCACTTTCTGCTGGGTGTGCACAACTTGCCAACCATTGAAACCAACAATATTATTTCTAGGCATACTGTACTCATTACTGAGTGAGGTGATTCGGAAGAACATAGAATCACAATGTGCTAATGGAACATGTCATTTTTACTGCATCACGTTTTCTTTGCTGCGGTTCTGCCAAGACATGCAATTTAAAGAGGACCTGTGGCTGTTTCTGCCATGTCTTAGTAAATAGTTGTGTTCCCTGTGAAATGACCATTCCGGATCATCTTCTCTTCCAGTTTTACATTATGCTGTTCCTCTGTCATTCCTTCTAGAAATGTGTTACTAAATCTGTCATATGGGTGATGCTGATTTGGGATGTGTCCTGCACAGAATGACATTGTCCAAATTATGCTGATAGTGAGTGAAACATCTCTTTGAAAACTGGAATAAGGGAAGGTTCACAAGGCATTTTTTCAGATCTGTTTTTGGATCCGCTTTTCGGACCCAAAACACGAATCTAACAATGTGCAGCTTGATTTAATTAGTTTCAATGTAAAACACGCATCACCGTTCAGATGAGTGATCGCCGATGCGTGTTTACTTGCATCTTTTCAATGTGTTTTTTGGATCTGTTTAAAGAATTGTCATGTCAATTCTACTTGTGTTTTACGCAAGTAAAATCCCCATAGGAAACAATGGAGTGCTTTTTTGGAGCCTTAAAAAAACGGATCCAAAAACGCAACACACTTTTGGGTACGTTTTGGATGCGCTTTTCACATAAAAAAAAAAATGCATTGGATTAAAATTCGAATGTCTGTGATTTGAAAGAAAACGCATTTAAAAACGGATCCGAAAAACATGCAAAACTTAACCAAAAACGCATTTGCAGATGCGTTTTTGGATGCAGTTTTCAATGCGTTTTTCATGTAATGAATAACAGATCGAAAAACGGATCGAACACGCCGTGTGAACATACCCTAACATCCAGCTCACTGATTCCGTAATGCATAAGAAGCATTTACTAAGGCTGTGTCTACACAGCACAGGATTACAGTGGATTTTTAAGCGGATTCAGTATTTAGAATCCGCAAAATTCCGACTGTAACCCTGTGCCCATAGCCTGCAATAGACAATCCATGCTCTAGGATTTTCTACTGTGGGATTTCTAAACCATTGGCTCTCCATTGGAAGATAGAACATGTTCTGTCTTCTGGTGGATTCCTGTACAGTCAACGTACTGGGCTGGCGAGAAATCAGAAAACTGACTGCGGTTTTTAGTGCAAACCCCACGCAACAACCATGGTACAGCGATGTTAAAATGCTGTCATATTTTGTTCGGCATTTTATCATTTGCTGTGTAGACATAGCCTAACCAAGACCTATCAGATGTCACAGGTCTTCTTTATAGGTCTGTACTACTGGTGCAACAGAGGAGATGAACCTTGATAGTAGATTGATTGTGTTAAGTGAGTGCACAGTTACTGTGCTTTATCAGTCTCACGATGGTTTCTGACAGTTTGGTGCTAAATTGAAACTTGGTAACAATTTTCCTATTAGACAGTTTTGATATGAGGCCCCATATTTTCAGAATCGGAGTGTGTCACATGAGGATGTGCAGGACTGACTGACATAATTCGTTCAGAACGGTCATACTGCAAAATTAGTTCATGGTCTAATTAGCGGTTTAGTTAGTATGTTGAATGGACCTTTCATTAACACTTGCTGTATAATCAGTAACCGTATATCCACCATCTTCATAAAATATCTTCTCTAGCTTTTCACTTATTGCACCTTTTTTTTTTTTTTTTGCCGTGAACTGTAAATGGACAGACATGGTGCACCAATAATCTCGAACTTGGGTTATAGACACGTGAATTTAGCATCAGCCTCATCAGCATATCAATACCTAATAGCTACAGTGGGTATTCACCTATCAATGAGCAAGACTATAGGTGGTATTATAGTACTAAGACTCATTCATTCCAGTAGTCTCGAGGGATTTCAAGTACTATTGGGGCAAGGTAAAGCAAAACAGTAGTTTGCTGGCTGTTTTTAAGGATAATAGCAGAAGGGAAATCCAGCGACACGGCACTCGTATTCAAGTAGAAAAAAAGATTCCAGCGTTTATTGAAGGTTAAAAGAGTACAAAATGTATCAAATAGATCGCATCTGGCCGACGCGTTTCAGAGCCGAAGCTCCTTAGTCATGGCACTAGATTACAATGAAAATCACTGCTTAATATAGCCCAACCCTCTATCACATGACACTACATCACATGATCGGGTTGGTAAGTACATATATAACTAAAAAACTTTAATCATGATTAAAACCAACATAAGATGTATTTGATACTATGCTAGTATTGGGTTATGAGGTCATATCTTTTATTCAAGCCAAACAGACACCACGCTTCGCGTGCCAGCAGTTTTTTTCTATGGTCTCCATCTCTCCTAGGTTTTTTAACTCTTTCGATTCCCTGAACTATGAGATCTGATGTATCTCCTGAGTGCGCTTCTTGGAAGTGTTTGGATGCCATAGATACTCCAAGATTAAAAGTTTTTCTGCCATCTGATATGTGCCTACGGATACGTGTTTTCAATGTGCATGATGTACATCCCACATATTGCTTACAACATTTTCTGCACGTGATCAAATACACAACCCAACGTGTATTACAGTTAATATATGACTGTATTTTATGATCTGTGTTTTGCGATGTGGAATGGAAAACTTGTGAGATCTGGACATAGTTGCAAGTAATGCATCTTAGATGTCCACATTTGTACATACCCCTAACAGACAGCCAAGAGTAGTCAATGGATACTTTCTCTGAGGAAGAAAACACACTCGGAGATAAAATAGTTTTCAGAGTGTGTCCCCGTCTAGAGACAAAACGAACATCTTGAGATGTTAATTTCTGTTCATGATTAGTATATTCTCCAATTAAATGGAGATGTTTTTTAATAATCTCACAGATTTTATTAAACTGGGGACTGTACATAGTGGTAAAAGTGATCTTTTTATCCTCGTTTTTATTTTGTATACCAGATTCTTTGGTTATGAGATTTTTGGTTTTTAAAAGATCCGATCTACTAACATTTGCTATTCTGCAGCTAGTCTTTTCCAATAGCCATTTGGGATAGCCACGTTTGTTCAACCTTTCATACGTCTCTTTTTCATAAATCTGAAAAGAATCTGGAATAGAACAATTCCTTTTAATTCTCGTTATTTCTCCATATGGGATGGCCTCAATGACATGTCTGGGGTGGTGTGATTTGGCATGAAGTATAGTATTACGAGCAATGGGTTTACGATAGGGAAAGGTTTCCACTTTTTGTTCTAGACCCACCAATGTTATGTCCAGAAAATTAATGGTATCTTTCTGCCATGCAAATGTAAAACTGAGGTTCATAATATTATTGTTTATGTAATTCCCAAAGTCAATAGCCTGTTGATGAGTCCCCCCCCCACATCAGGAGCAGGTCGTCTATATAGCGACCATACCACCTGATGTGGGGGAAGAAAGGACAAGTGGGAGTCAAAAGATATCTCTCCTCCCAGGCAGACATGTTCGCCAGGGACGGAGAGAATCTGGCCCCCATGGACGCTCCGCACCGTTGTAAAAAAAAACTTTCCATCAAAACAGAAATAATTATGATGTAATAAAAATTCAGTACACACCAAGATGAATTGTATCAGTTCTATGGAGAAAGAGCTAAATCTACGAAGATGAGAACCAAGGATCTCAATCGCAAGATTATGGGGTATCGACGGATACAAAGAAATCACATCACATGATACCCAAGACCAGGTAACATTCCATTCTGTATCTGCTAACATTGCAGTTAAGCTCTTAGTGTCTTTGATGTAACCTGGCAACATGATAACAAGTGGTTGCAGGATAGTATCTATCCATCGACCCAGTGTTTCCCCTAAAGAACCAATGCCTGCCATAATGGGTCGCAACGGAGGGGGGAAGATCTCTTTGTGGACCTTCGGAAAAGAATGGAAAATAGGAATAATAGGAAATTCCACATATAATTTTTCTGTAAGACTTGAAGTTATAACCCCCATCGTGACGCCTTGATCTAATATAGATTTTAATATTTTTTGATAATTACTAGTGGGATCCTGGCTCAAGGGTGTATACGTTGTGGTGTCATCAAGAATCATTTTATTTAGTTTCAAATATAGACCTGCGTCCAAGAGTACCACCGCCCCTCCCTTGTCCGCAGGTCTGATCAACAGATCTTTATTATTACGTAACTCTGCTAGGGCTAGCTGTTCTTTTATACTGAGATTACTTTTAGACTGGTGTTTTATAATTTCTTTATTTAACTTCATTAATTCCTGTTCAACACAATCTTGAAACAGGTCTAATCCCTTAGGACGAGATTGAAAGGGGTAAAAATCTCTATTTTTAACAACTATATCTATATCTTGTGTCTTTTCACCACTAAAGCTTTCACTACCCAAATATCTTAAATTTGTAAGACAGACATTTTCTGTAAAAGAAACAAAATCAGTACAATCTACATTTTGAGACTCATAACTTCCATTAGCTTGCATGGACTCAGTCTCGTTCACCTGTGAAAAATGATTTTTAAGTGTCAACATTCTAGCAAAATAATTAACGTCCAAAATGGTTTGATACAAATCAAAATTCTTAGTGGGTATAAAGTTCAAACCTTTGGATAATACCGAGAGTTGTGTCTCTGAGATAATATAGCTAGAAAGATTAACCACCGGGTGATCTAATATCTGTAATTCCGTCTCTTTATTTGCCGTCTTTCTCTTATGTTTTCTTCCACCCCTGCGCTTGCGTTTTTTGATGGACCGGGGGTAACATTAGATTTCGGTTTAGATTTTTTATTTCTATATCCCTCATCAGGTTGATCTATGGATGAGACATCTGAAGCTTCATCCTGAGCTGTCAAGGTCCGGAAATGTCACTTTATTACCACCAAGGTGAGTCTGACCATGCTGCACAGGTGACTTGAGAATAGATTTTAAACCTCTGTTGTATGATGTCCAATTATAGACTTTGTCTTTTTCATAATCGTTTATATCACGTGAGAATTTCTTCGTTTTATATGCCACAATGTTGTCTTCTAATTTCTTCAAATTCTCTGTGATTTTCTCATACAACTCTTTATATAATGGTGTTGGTTCCGTAGGTTGCAACAGGATTTTTAATTCCATAATTTCTGCACTAATAGTGGTTCTCATCTCATTTTCATGTTCAATCAGCAGTCTCATTAGTTTAAACGAACATTCACTTAAGATGGAGTTCCACTGTTCCATGAACGTTTTGTCCGTCATATTGGTTGGAAATTTCTTCAACCGTAGACCTCTAGGAATCATTTTCTGTTCAATGTAGGACTCCAATGTAGTTTGGTCCCACCACAGTTTTAATTCCTTTGACATTAAACGTTCTAGTTTCCTCATATTAATTCTCAGATCATCATGATTATCATTTGCATTAGTATGTTCAGTTCTCAGAAAAATTCGTGCGGCTCTTTCTCGCCTGGCTGGCAAGATGGAAATAGCACCTGATATTCCCTCTGCCATGTTAAATATATGCTGGAACCTCTTATAAAAACATATATTGTAACAAGTGTCTGTAATAAGACGGGAAAGTAAATGAACGATATCACTTCACCTCTCAAACGTATAGTATGATTAATGTCCCGAAATATGAATATACGAGAGGGAGCACGACCTGCTTTTTAATCTCCGAGTGTGTTTTCTTCCTCAGAGAAAGTATCCATTGACTACTCTTGGCTGTCTGTTAGGGGTATGTACAAATGTGGACATCTAAGATGCATTACTTGCAACTATGTCCAGATCTCACAAGTTTTGCATTCCACATCGCAAAACACAGATCATAAAATACAGTCATATATTAACTGTAATACACGTTGGGTTGTGTATTTGATCACGTGCAGAAAATGTTGTAAGCAATATGTGGGATGTACATCATGCACATTGAAAACACGTATCCGTAGGCACATATCAGATGCCAGAAAAACTTTTAATCTTGGAGTATCTATGGCATCCAAACACTTCCAAGAAGCGCACTCAGGAGATACATCAGATCTCATAGTTCAGGAAATCGAAAGAGGTTAAAAAACCTAGGAGAGGTGGAGACCATAGAAAAAACCTGCTGGCACGCGAAGCGTGGTGGATATTTAAACTCAGCACCAGGTGTCCGCTTGGCTTAAATAAAAGATATGACCTCATAACCCAATACTAGCATAGTATCAAATACATCTTATGTTGGTTTTAATCATGATTAAAGTTTTTTAGTTATATATGTACTTACCAGCCCGATCATGTGATGTAGTGTCATGTGATAGAGGGTTGGGCTATATTAAGCAGTGATTTTCATTGTAATCTAGTGCCATGACTAAGGAGCTTCGGCTCTGAAACGCGTCGGCCAGATGCGATCTATTTGATACATTTTGTACTCTTTTAACCTTCAATAAACGCTGGAAACTTTTTTTCTACTTGAATATGAGTGCCGTGTCGCTGGATTTCCCTTCTGCTATTATCCTTGGATTTCCTTTGACTGGGAGCTTTCAGTCAGTTAGTCCGGGCGTTGGCTACTCGCACTGAAACACCAGGTGAGCTGACCAAACCTTCAACTTTGCTGGCTTTTTTTGGGTCGCAGCTCAACAATTTCTACATAAGGAATACATCAATAATTTCACATTATGTAGATGCTAGATTTGACATTTGCTGATTACTAAGCAATATACACTACTGGTCTTCTGATGGGACTATGTCTTTTTCATTGATTTTGCTTTAAACATGTAGGCAAAGGTAACTAAAAACTACTACCAAATACATTGCTGTTCTGATTTTGCTTTCCTTCAAAGCTAGAGCAACTCTTGTCACTTGCTTGGGTACCCTAGACCTGGCTTTCCTAGGTTACCAGCCACCTCTCTGCTCTTGCAGCCCTGGTTGGGATGGTGACATCACTCCCTGCTGTGTCTTATCAGCAGCGCAGAGCTTGCGCTTGTTTTGTTTTTCACTGACAAACTAACTCTTTAAAGTTCTGTACCCTTTCTCACTGTTTAGACCCTTCCATTACTAATGTCCCTCTAACTGACATTTCAGCTTCCTAGCTAAGTCTCACTGCTGTAGAACCGTCCACAGCTTGAACAGGAAGTGAGTCTGAAGCTTACTGTAAAGAGCAGGCTTGTAAAACCCCAGATGAGAAACCCCCTTTAAAAAAATTTTACATAAAACAAATATTTCTATAAGTAAATCTACTCCTTTCCACCTAGTTACCACCTTAACCATTCAATTTATATTGTATGTGTAATTAGATTCATTTAAGTAGAAATAAAAGTGGGATTGTTTATAAATAGTTCAGAAAAAGGTAATTAACTCGGTACATGATGTGTAGGAGAAGATGCTAAATTTATCAGATTCATCCTACCCTTTGAATCTCAAACTAGAGCCATGTTTAAAAATCCATGAAAGAATTTAACGATGTATGCAAAATGGAACCACTTACCCAGGAGAGTAACTAGAGAAGCCAGGGCCCCCACCCAAACTTTTGGAGGGGCCCCCCCCCCCCCCTCCCTGACCACGACCATGTACCAGGACATGCTGTTAGATAATGTTAATACAAGGGAAAATACCTCACCATAATCCCCATCATACTGCTCCCAAATCAAATCCACTAAACTAAGACCAGATTACCAATAACGCATTAAAAAGGCCCCAATTAAACCCCAAAAACCCCAACAAAGTACCAGACTAGTGTGAATAATACCCTACACTATTATGATCAGTCTAAAAGACCAAAAATGAAATAAAATATATAAAAATTTTAGTGACCATAAGTGGTATATCCCAGTGTACAAAGGCTCGCGTGTATATTCCCCCATACAGTGCCCATTTAGTGGTAGATAGCGTGTACACACCTGTGCAGACATATGTGATTACAGTGCAGTTACTTTGTGACTCACGGGTGCGTTTCTTGACAGTCATTGACGTTTCTTTTGTTCTACTCCGTCCAGACCTTCATGACGACATTTCCCGACCTTTTTGTCCCTGGTTTTTAGACACAAATATCTTAAAATCCTGATTTTCCAGCACCTCCCCCCCTGGCATAGGGGGTCCTTTAGGCAGGCAGGGTTTTTGAAGGATATATGGGGCCCCAAATAGGCAAGGTTTAGGTACCCAAATAGAGTGCCCATATAGGCGGCAGGGTTTAGGTGCTATAGGGGCCTTTAAAGGTAGACGGGGGTTAGGGGGGCTAAAAAAGGGAGGGGCCATATGGGTAGGGTTTAGGTAGAAAAAGGGGCCCCAAAAAGTAGACAGCAGGCTTGTGGGGGTACCCAGGGGTTGTGGGGGTACCCAGGAGGCATGGGGGTATACGGCAGGATGAGGGGTGTAGGGGCAGGCGGGCATGTGGGGCTGAGGGGCAGGAGGCAGATGGGGGCCGTAGGGGCAGGCAGGCAGACATATAGGGGGCCGTATAGCAGGCAGCAGACTATAGGGGCCGTATAGGCGGGCAGGCAGGCATATAGGGGGCCGTTGGGAGAGGGGGCTAAGGGGCCGTATACAGGCAGCGGATATAGGGGGGTTTAGGCAGGCAGGCAATGGGGGGCCGTTAGGCAGGCAGGCATATAGGGGGCCCCCCGTATAGGCGGCGGGCAGGCATTAGGGGGCCGTATAGGAGGAGGCATTAGGGGGCCGTATTGGAGGGGGCATATGGGGGGGCCGATAGGCAGGCAGGATTTAGGGGGCCGTATAGGAAAGCATATGGGGGGGGGGGTAAAGGAGGCATAGGGGCGATAGGGGCATAGGGGGGAGTATAGGCAGGCTATAGGGGCGTAAGGGGGCATTTTGGGGGCTGTATAGGAAGGATATAGGGGGCTGTATGGAGGCATATAGGGGCTGTAAGGAGGAAGGCATATGGGGGCCGTAAGGCAGGCAGGATATAGGGGGGGTTAGGAGGGGTTCGGGGGGAAAAATTTAAAAAAGGGGGCGGGGGAATATGGGGGCCTATAGGGGGCGGGGCAATAGGGGGCGTTAGGAAGGCAGGCATAAGGGGCCTATAGGTAGGCGGGGCAGCATATGGGAGGGAAAAAGGGCAGGCATATGGGGCGTGCAGGCGGCTATAGGGGGGGTATAGGCAGGCATATAGGGGGTCTTTTAGGAGGTATAGGGGGCTGAAGGCAGGCGGCATATAGGGGGCTGTATAGGCGCAGGCATATAGGGGGCGTATAGGCGGGAGGATATGGGGGGTATAGGAAAGGCATATGGGGGTGTTGGGCAGGAATGGGGGGGGCTGTTAGGGGCAGGCATATGGGGGGCGTATAGGCAGGAGGCATATAGGGGGCGTATGGGCGGGAGCAGCATTTTTAGGGGGTGTATAGGCAGGCAGGCAGGGGATATAGGGGGCTGTAAGGGCAGGAGGCGGGGTATAAGGGGGCTGTATAGGCAGGCATATGAGGGGGTATAGGGGGGGTATGAGGGGGTATGGGCAGGAATTGGGGTAGGAAAAAAAGAAATCAATTACTTCCCCATAGGTCCCCCCCCCCCCCCCCTCCCCGATCTGCCCCCGCTCGCCCCCCCCCCCCGATGCGCCGCCGCTCCCCGCCCGATTTGTGGCTCGCCCCCGGTCTGCTGTTTCTCCCTGCGCCTCTGTGCTCAGTTGCGGGGGGGGCCCGGTGATGTGACGCCCCCACGCTCGCCCAGGGGTGGACCCCCAAAGAGCGCCGGCGGGGGAAGTACAGAGCGGAGCGATCGGCGCCCCCTATGCTGTCCAGCCAGCGCTGCCCCTGAAGTCGGGCCGGGGGGCCCCGGGGGGCAAGGGGGATATGCGCCGGGCCCCCCGCAGCCCCCCGCCGCCGCGTAAACTTTTAAGTTCCTGAAGGGCCCAGGGGGCATTACCGGGGAGCGGACGCGGGGTAGCAGCTGCCCGGGGACCCCCTAAGCGCAGGGGGGGCCCGTAGCAACTCCCCCTGCAACCCCCCCGGTTTGGTTACGTAAATTAAGTTTTTTAAATAAAATTTTTTACTTTTTAAATTTTCCATAACCCCTTTTACCTTTTATTTTAATAAATTTTGTATATTTACTTTTACAAAAAAAAAATTAATTTTTTCCCAAATATTTAAACATTTTTACAGCTTGTGGTTTCTGGTTATACATACTGGGATACATCCCATTTTGGCAGGATATGCTTGCAATTGTATATCAGGTGTATAAATTCATCCTAATTCTAAATAAGGTGATATTAGTCAATATAAATAAGGCTTTGACTTATTAAAAAAAAAAAAAAAAGCAGACGCTTTTTATTTATTACAAAAGTATTCTTGAAAAAACATTTTATAACACTGTAGGAAAACTGACAGTAACAGATACAGGAATTTTCTATTTACCTTGGTCTTTGGCCTCGTTTGCAGAGAACTGGAGTTCATAAGCACAAGTGGGGAAAAAAAGATGACAGTCCACAAGGTAAAATGCCCTGCACCGGTAACTTCATTCAATTCTATGGGAGCTTCCAGCACATTTACTTAGCTATATTCGGAACTCCTATAAAAGTGGATGGGAAGGACTGTCACAACTACTGTCCTCCTCATTCTCATGCACAATTGGCACGCAGATAGCTGCAAGGGACTTGTGTAGAGCATTTTACCTTGTGGTAAAACCCCTTTTGCGAAAGATTGGTTTCAATTTTTTTTTTTCATGCTTGAAAAAGAAAAAACTCAGAATAAATTTAATTTTACCCTTTTTTTGGGTTTAAATTTGTAGCAAAATTCACATGAAAAAAAAAAAAAAAAACCAATTAAAAATAACTTTTACTTGATATACAAAAAGAGTGCCCTTCAAAAATGGGGCCCACAGCAAAAAAAAACCCAAAATTTGTTCTCTAAAGGGGAAAATGCTAGTTCCTTAAACTAGATATCCAATAAAATAGTATACCCCCCAAAGGGGGAAAAAAAAACGCCCCCCTTTGGGGGTAGTCCCCCAACAGGAGCGGCCCCACTTTTAGAGCGACCCTAGGTCAGACACCCCCATTGAAGCAATTCCTAAAAGAATATCAGCAAGACTCCCATATGGCTTGACATCTAGGAAGACAATTTATCCCCATAAAATCATTCTTTTAGTCAAAAACACAAAAAAAAAAAAAGAAAAA
Organism: Phyllomedusa bahiana; assembly: GCA_025379985.1. Taxonomy (NCBI): domain Eukaryota; kingdom Metazoa; phylum Chordata; class Amphibia; order Anura; family Hylidae; genus Phyllomedusa; species Phyllomedusa bahiana. Next base: position 18,216 of record JAODAL010000674.1, read on the forward strand.
AAAAACGTTTTGTTGGGTCATTGATTCAAAACCGGGTTTTTTTTCAAAACCCGACGCTTTCCCCCCAAAAAGATCATGTAGGGGTTTACAGGGGTAACAAAAGAAATTTTTGCCCCAAACTAAAATCACAGCTACATAGACTAATGGATAAAAATCCTTAGAATGTGTCCCTTTAATGGGGGTAAAATTTTCCGTAAGAAATCCCAATAAAATACGATTCATGTGTGTCTGATGGCCCAGTGTGGCGATACTGCCATGCAACCCTGCTCCCCTAAAAAGGGAAGCTGAAGATCGCCCCCTGAGGATCATTATAGTAATCAAAGATAAAATAGAGTGTTGGTGGGCAATCTGTCCCTATAAGCCAAACTGGGCCCCAACACCAAAGTGAACCCTTTTAAATTTTAGGATTATTATATAGATTAAAAAAATAAAAGGTTGAAAACCTTTGTCATAAAAATAGATAACGGCATCTCAATTCATAATTATAAAGATAGGAATTTTATAAATATAGAAATCGGTTGAATCACCTTTTCATAAACAATAATATACGCTATACCCCCTACATAATTATAGAGATATACCGTAAAAAAATCATTAAGTGTGTTTTTAAAAATAATATATCGAATTATCAAGTTACAGTCAGAAAAACCCCCCTTTTGAGTTCATTTTCTTTTTTCTGTTGTATCAGGTTCACTTAGAAAGCCCCTCCTCAAAAAAAACTCAGCAAAAATTAATTTTACCTATTTGGGGTTAAAATTTTTAGCAAAATTTAAGTGAAAAAAAAAACCAATTAAAAAAAAACTTTTACTTGATATACATTAAGAGTGCCGTATTTTCTATATCTATATAATATAAATAAATTTTTATATAATTATAAAATTATTTTTTTTAAATTTGGGTTTTTTTCTTTTTCCCCCGTGAATTTTGCTACAAATTTAACCCTATAGGTAAAATTAGATTTATGTCTGTGAGTTTTTTTTTTTGGGAATGGCCCTTTTTAAGTAACCTGATACAACAGAAAAAAAAGGGAAAAAACTCAAAGGGTGTTTTTTTTGACTGTAAAATTGATATAATGGGTATATTTAGTTTAAAAAACTACTTAATGATTTATTTTTCGGTATTCTTATAATTATGTATGGGGGTTTGCCGTATATCTATTGTTTTTGACAAAGGTATTCAACCGAAATTTCTATACATATAATATCTATCTTTATAATTATGTATTGAGCATAGCGTATATCTATTGTTTTTGACAAAGGGGTTCAACCGTATTTTTTATCTATATAATATCCAAAAGTATGAAGGGGGCATTTGGTGATTTGCCAGGTTTTGGGTTATGGGGGAGGATTTCCCCAAAACTCTATTTTTTTTCTTTGATTTCTATAAAGATTTCCCCAGGTGGCGATACTTCATTTCCCTTTTATGGGGAGCATGGGTTTCATGGCGTTCGCACACTGAGCATTTAGACACATCATGAACTTATTTTTTGGGTTATTTGACGGCATTACCACCATTAAGGAATCATTGCTAAGTATTTTTATCATTAGTCTATGTATGCTGTGATTTTAGTCTTGTGGCTAAATGTTTTTTTGTTACCCCTGTGAAACCCCACATGACGTTTTGGGGGGAAACGCGTGGGTCTTTAAAATCACACGGGTTTTTTAATCAATGAAAACAACAAAGTTTTTTTTTTTTTCTTTTTTTTTGTTTTGCTTTTGACTAAAAAATGATTTTATGTGGGTGAATTGTCTCTCCCAAATGTCCTTGCACATTGGGGTCTTGTGTATCCATTTTAGGAATTGCCAATGGGGGGGGTCTGACCTAGGGGGGGCTCTAAAAAGGTGGGCCCCCGGGGCCTGTTGGGGGACTACTCCGCCGAAGGGGGCGTTTTTTTCACCCTTGGGGGCAGTATACTTTTTTGGGATATCAGATTAGAGGATTAGCATCTCTCCCTCTCTAGGAGAACAAATTTTGGTTTTTTTGCTGTGGGTCCTCCATTTTGGAAGGGCACTCTTTTAATGTATATCAAGTAAAAGTTATTTTTTAATTGGGTTTTTTTCTTCACTGTGAATCATGCTTGAACAAGAGAACTCTTACCTTCATACCCCAGGTTTGGACATAGAATTCCACATAATTCACCCGGATCTGAGCCCAAAAATCGGATTCAAAATTTGTTTCCCTTTGATTTCAATAGGAAATCCATTTCTCAGTATTGACCCGGCAGAATTTTCAGACATGTGGAAAATCAGTGTTGCGGAGAGAAAAAAAAGAGATGTCATTTCCTGATGGGGAACAGAGGGCTGAATCTTTCCACTGAAGTCAGTAGGTAGCTAAAAATCTGCATCCAGTTATTTTTAGGATTTTCAGAAACGTATGGATTTTATAATAAGATTCCATCTAGAAATTTTCAGAGTGCAAAAACCTAGTGTGAGCATTCCTCTATGTTTGTAAGGTATCACCACTTTCTTGCTTTTCCTAGTTGAATTCCAAAACTTTAAAGGCTATGTCCCCATGCACAAAAACATAGGTTTTTTTTTTTCCCATTTTTCTTTTTCTAAACAATTGAGCAGGGCAAAAACTTTTTATTGAGGGCTATGCAAAGCGCTGGATGTTTTTTTTTGTCAGAAATCCATAGCAATTATAATGCCTTGCATTTCTGCCCAAAAAAAAAAAAAAGCAAAATTGCCAAAAAAGGGCTTTTTTTTACAGGGAGTATGATAAGGCCCTTTTACACGGCTTATTGCCGGCGTAATTGGGGACGGATTTTTGCCCCGCAATTACGCGGCAGCCGTGAAAGCCCCTATAGCTGTCATTTTTTTCCTAGGCACGAAAGCACCGTAAATAATTCACATGTCATTTCTCCCCCCTTTGGGGGAATTCGCCGGGGGGAGGAGAGAGGGAAAATTCCTTTAGTTTCTGGGGAAATGGGGATTCCTTTTTAATAATTTGAAAAGGTTTTGGGGAGCCGTACTGCTGCGCAAATCCCGGCGGCAGTAGGGCTCAATTCGCCCCCCAAAAAACCCGTTTTAAACGGGGGGTTTTTAAATTTTATTTCATTCAACCGAACGCCCTTCGAGGGTTTAGTGGTGCTTTAAAAAGACTTCCCCAGCTCCCAAAAAGGTCACACTAAAAATTTTTGGGTTTTTTGGGACATCCCCCACGTTTCATTTTTTAGCTTACTTTTTTACTTACAGTGATTATTTAATTTTTAATTAATAAAAAACAATAGAAATTTGAGCCCCACTTATTCATTTCTAGACCCTTTCCCCCAAGAAGTTGCCAGGGGGGAAAACAAGCAAAGATAGAAAAAATTTTCTTTTTCAGAGCTTAATAGGAATGTTTTATTTTTTTAACCCCTTAAGGACCCATCCTGTTTTAAACCTTCCTGACACACCCCTATTTTTGAAATTTGACATGTGTAAATTTATGTGAGAATAATTTTTTGGGACACTTTAACTATCCATGTGATTCAGAGATTTTCTCGTGAAAAATTGATGTTTTAAAGGGTTTGTAAGAAATTTTTACCCCATACAATCCTTGTTTGTTTGTGAAAAATACCCAAAAATTTCATAAAAATTTTGGAAAAAAAATTTGCTTTTTTAAAATTTTTCTGCTTGCATGACAGATAATTATTCACCAAAAATTGTTTATAACTAGCATTTTCCCAAATATGTCACTTTTGGTTTGGCATCTTTTTTAAAATGTTTTTTTTTTTTTTTTTAACCTATTAGAGGGGGGTAGAAATTTAGTAAAATTTTCTCACTTTTTTAAAGGGAAAATTTGCAATAAAATTTTTTTTAGGGACCACTCCGTTCTGATGGCTTTGGGGGGGCCTGAAATGTTAGTTTCCCCCCTAAAAAGTAAACCCCTTTAGGAAAACTAGGACCCCCTTAAAGTATTTACAAAACTTTTTGGGAAAGTTTGAAAAACCCTTCAGATATTTCACAGAAATTAAAACCCAAAGTGGAGGTGAAATTTCAAAATTTAAACTTCTTTTGCAGATTTTCAATATTTACCCCATTATTCACTGGAATAGGTAAATGTGACCAGGTAAAGCAATTAATATAAATTTCCCCCCGGTCTGCGTTTTTAGAGAGACCCCATATGTGGCCTAGTGCATTTTTTCCCTCCCCCATAAGCCCGAATGGGAAAAGAGCCCCTTACTATACTCGGGGGGTTTCATTTTCAATCGATTTTTTTTTGGGCGCCATTTGGGGTTTTGGGCCCAGCCAAAGTAGCTAAAATTAAAAAAACCCCAAAACCACAAATTAAAACCCCCCAAATGTTTGGGAAACTACACCCTTAATAAATATTTCCAGGGGTGATTAGTATATAGCCCCACAGGTGATTCCCCAAAATTTTTTTTTAGCATAAGGCTGTGAAAAAAAAAAAAAAAAAATTTTTTTCCCCAATAATTGAAATTTTCCCTTTAAAAATTTTTAATATATCCCAAGGAATCCTGGAAAAAGGAACTCTAAAACTTTGTTAAAGCAATTTTTTCCAAGTTCGGCAAAAAAACCCTACATGTGGGTGAAAAACTTTTTTTGGGGCTTGGAAGGGCGTTTTAAGGGGGGAGCGTATTGGTTTTTGGGAACGCAGATTTTGGGGGGGCCCCATGCCGCATTTGCAAACCCCCCAAAGTAGCAGAACGGGCGAAACCTTCCGGGAAGCGCCCCATTTTGGTTTCCCACCCCCATCAGGGATTCATCTGGGGGTGACTTTTGCATTTTGGAGCCGGTGTTCCTTTGTTTTTTTTTAGCTTTGGGGCAATGAAAAGGGGGGGGGGGGAAACCCAGTTCGGCCCCATTGTTTTTTTTTGAGTTTCAATTTTACAGCTTTCGCCGTGCAGTGTAATGATGTGTTTAACTTTATAGGGGGGTTTCGGTACAATTAAAATGATTAGATTTTATATAGTTTTTTCTTTTTTATTACTTTTACACAGTAGAAATACGTTTTTAAAAAAAAATTGCGTTTTTAGGGTTGTTTTATTCTGACAGCCAAAATTTTTTTTATTTTGCTGTGTCCCAGAGCTGGGTAGGGGCTTGTTTTTTGCAGGATGAGTTAAAGTTTTTATTTTTACCATTATGGGGTCCCTTTTGATCCCAAAAAGCAATTTTGGGGTAGTTTTTTTTAAATTTTTATTATTTTTATAGGGGGTTAATGTACGGTAATATGACAGATAGCTTTACTCAAAGGTAAATACGTTTTACACCGATACCCAATTTTGGGATTTTTTTTTTATGTTTTACTGTTTTTTATACAAAAAAAAAACATTTTTGTTCAACCGGGAAAATACGTTTTTGCTTTAGCCTAGTCTGAGAGCCTTCCCTTTTAAAATTTTTTTCTGTGCTTGGAGCTGTGTGGGGAAACTTGTTTTTTGCGGGGATGAGTTGACGTTTTTTTTAGTATCATTTTTGGGGGAACAAGGGGTTTTTGATCGCTTTTAAATCCATTTTTTGGGGGCCAGGGTGAAGAAAATACTGCAAATTTGTATGTCTTTTATTTTTTTTTTTTAACAGGGGTCACGTGCAGTATCCTGATTAAAGTTAGCTTTTCTTTTGGGTTGCTTCGTTTTTTGGGATACCCTTTTTATATAGTTTTTTTTATGTTGAAGCACTTTAAAAAAAAAAAAAGAAAAGTGGGTTTTTGTGTGTAAAACAATTTTTGCATCGCTTCTTTTGAGAGCATACCCCCCCAAAATTTTTTTTCCGTATACAGAGCTTTTATAAGGACGTTTTTTTTTTTGGGGGGATTTAAATGACGGGTTTTTAAAGGGGAAAAACTTTGGCGTTTTTAGGGTTTTTTATGCTTTTTTTTTCCATTTTTGTGCTTTCAGGATGAACCCAAAAATCTTTTAATTTTGTGATTGTTTTTTTCGGCGTTCACCCCAGGGGGTTTAAATTTAAAATTTACAGATTTATAGGGCAGGTGTTACGCCCCGCGGCGTTTCCAAATTAAAGGGTACTTTATTTTTTTTTTGATCCCTTTTTTGGGGGGGGATTTTGGGTTTGTAAAGGGGAAAAGGGGGGGTACGTATTTTTATTTTTTTTTTTCGGGGTTTGGGGTTTTTTCTTTTTTTTCACTTTTTTTTTTTCTTTTTTTTTCAAATTTTTTTTAAAATTTTTATTTTACTTTTCCCAAAAAAAGGGGGTTTGAATGAGAGATCTTTTTATCTCCCCATTTTAATAGGAAAAAGGCATAGCTTGTTGCTTGACTGGTTCCTATGGGCAACCCGGAAGGATTCTATGCCCCCCCCTGCTGTCTGTAGGAAGGCAGGAGCTGCACGGACCCAGAGATCCGTGCTGCTGCTGCCTCGGCAAAGGGCGCAGGAGGAGCGATTTCCCCCTGGTCTCTTTAGTTATTGCGACCCTTTTATTGGATAATTTAAAGGGGGTTAAAAACCCGGGCCCCCCCCGGGGCGATCCGGGGTCGGGGCCCCGCTGCGGGATGTCAGATTTAAAACAGCTGGGCACCCCGCGGCCCCATCGCGCGAAATTTTGCTTTAGAGAATCGGCGTTTCCTCAGGACGTATCCATTCGTTCCCGGGCGGGGAACCCCCAAACGGCCTTTGGCATTTTGGTTTCGGGTTTAGGTTGTTAAAGGGGTTAAAAGGGGAAGGGGTTCCCTATGTACAATTTTCCTCTCTTACTTTTCCCTTTTTGTGATCTGGGTTGCCCAGCAGTGAGATGCTTGCTTGAAAGGGGTTTTTTGGTTGGCTCTTGTTGAAAGTGTAAATATTATTTAGCAATGTGGTTAGGAAAAAACCCCCTCCCCTCCTTTACCTATTTTCCTTTTATTATTGGTCATTTATCTGTGGTTTTGTGGGGCTTGGTTTTGAACATGCTTTGATCCCCAAAGTTTTTTTGGGGGTGCTCGGGCGATCGTAAGTGCCCAAAACATGAAGATAAAGGGAAGTTTTTTTAAAAATTCTTTGGGAAAAAAAAAAATATATTTTTTATCAAGTCGCACGGACCACAAATTACTGTAGAGATAACAATAGAGCAATCATTGTGTAATTACTTACTATTTGTAATAAGACTCTGTAGACATAAGTAGCAGCTGTAGTAAAGTGTGCCATGCCAAAAAAAAAGTTCTCTTATAAAAGGGTAGAGAAGGACAAAAATTTTAATTGGTTAAAATTTTTTTTTTTATTGGCTCCTAAAATAAAAAATGCCAAAAATTGTAAAAAAAAAATATATTTTCTTCTAGGAATATTAGTTTAAACAAAAATGCTCCTTTCTGATTGCATTGTCCCATCAAGAACATGAGTGATCTTTTAAGGGGGAACCCCTAAAAAATTGTTTAAAAATTTTCCCAAAAAAATTTCAAAGTGCCAAAAAAACCAGAAGCTCCTCCCTTTTAAAAATATATAAATGAAGAATAGAACATTAAAGGGGTCTTCTCACCAAAATGATTAGCTTTTAACATGAAGGGAAAGATAAATTAAGACTATTACCAAATACATTGTTCTGATTTAGCTTTGTTTAGGAGATAACAAGTTTATCTCCTCTTAGAGTACACAAGTTTCTCTTGGTTACCGACCACCTCTCTCTTATCTCTCATTGCTCCAAGCTGCTGTCAGTCAGGGGCGAACAAAGCGAGTCTTATCCCATTTCACGAAGCTTTGTTTAGCAAAAATAATAACTTTTAAAAACCCCGGGGCCCCGGTTCCTTGTACAAAGCTATTTACAAATATCCACAGTGGGTGTCATCTTAATAGAATTTGTTTAAAAATAGTTGAGCCCGTTTTGCCAATCACTTTCCCATAGAAAAAAACAAAAAGCCTGACCAGGAAGCGCGAGTCTGAAGTTTGGGTGTAGCCCCTGGGGAAACAGCATGGTGACACCAAAACCCCTTTTTTAAAGGGGGAGCCCCCCACGGGGTATGTAAAATTTTGGTTAGATCTGTTTAAGAATGGGGCGGTCTTTTTCGTCTTTTGAAAGGTTTTAGGGGACGGGTTCTTTGCCCCTGCGATGTTTGTGAAAGGGGAAAGAAAAGAAGAAAAATTAGATAAACGCTCACCAGGGAACTCAGGCAATCAGAGGTTGTGCAAATAATCCTTCCCCACACTGTGCTACGGAAGCGGACCTCCGGCGGTCGACGTCTCAGCTGCAAGCTTGTATAGAAAGAGATAAATTCCGGCACTCGTGCTCCAGATTCAGGTAAAGTAGAAAAAAAATTATAGCGATGGATTTTTAATTGTTTTTATTGTTTACCCAATAAAGTGCGTTTTTTCTACTTTACCTGAATCGGGAACATTGTGTATGTTGTTTTTCAGACCACCGTCGTTGTAAAAAACTGTTGTGCAGAAAATCCGTTCAATGTTGAGTGCTGAACAGATTTTTCTATTAATGTCTATGGGGATGGTTGACAGTTGATTTCTAAATCCGTAAACCGTCTGAAAGACCAACCAATAAACCATGCCATGTGAATGGACCCTAAATAGGTTTTCCAAGACTTTTAAAAATCTTCCTACCCTGTTTCCCCGAAAAGAAGACCTGGTGCAATTTTTTTCAAGCCTCCCCTGAAAATAAGACCTAGCAGCGGTCATTGCTACGGCTCCCTGAAGACCATACAATAGCAGATCTTTTAGATAGGCCTTAAATTGTGTGGAAGGCTATCTGGACAAGAGGTGCTCATTTAAAGGGGTTGTCTCACTACAAGAATTAATTTTTTTGTTAAAGATCTTGCAAAAACAAGTCACTTTGCAATATGTGTCCATTAACAGTTTCCTACCTATTCCTAGATATCCCTTCTTGTATGGGCTGCATAAGCTCTTGAGGTTGCTATAGCTTCAGACCTGTTCAATCTCTCATGATAGGCTGCCAGCACTGCTTGCTATAGCTACAGACCTGGCTTGTACTGCAGCCTAGTAGAAATCGGTTAACATGCCCCTGAATTCAAAATGAAACCAAGAAATCGAAATATTTAATAAATTATACAGTTAAAAAAAAAAGAGAACAATAAAACAGGACTGGGGTAAAATGAATCAATGTAGTGAGACAACCCCTTAAAGGAAAGTGCTATTGCTAGAATGATGGATTGGAGCCAATGATTCTAAAAGAAATGGAGTAACAGGAAATTCACCATGAAATTCAGGGTTTGGAGAGTTATGATGATGCTCCAGAAGATGATGACATGACTGCCTATGAATAAATGTTGCTTTTTGTTCATAAATATCGGGAATAGTAAATGTACCATAGATTGTGGAACATGGAAATAGTCACAAGAAATTCTTGATAGAATTCAGAGTTTGGCTGGTTATGTTGATGTTTGTGATGACACGACTTCAGTATATTAAGAAATGTTTATGATTTATTTTTTTGTTCAACAAGAAATGTGAATTCTTGATCATGGAAAAATAAGACATCCCCTGAAAGTAAGACCTAGCGCGTCTTTAGGAGAAAAAAATCAGTACAAGTCTTATTTTTGGGGAAACGGTATCACCTCACACGGTGCTTAAATAGAAAATAACATACAGAACATACTAACCTCTCCAATCAAGGCCATTTCTTGGTGCGCATGGGACGGACAACTGCCCAGGGTGCCAAGTGCAGTGAATGTGGGAGGACTGTTGCCGGTGGCCATCAGCCCTGTCCACCCCGAAGAAACTGCCCCATTACACTGGAGGTTTGCGCAAACCTCCAGTGTTGTCAATGAGCTGAGTCTTGTGACTGTGATGTCACCACAGGTCGTTCAGCTTCAACCACAGAGGAGGAAGAGGAGCCAGGAGAGTTCTATATGTGGGAGGGGGTGGAGGTGGTCAACTGCAATGCTTGTGTGTGCAGGGCCGCCGTTAGGGTAGTACTGGTGATACTCCTGTACGGGGCACAGCCGGAAATGTGGAACAAGGGGGGCACATTGCTGCCAAGCCCCTCTTATGTCAGAAGTTTGATAAAAGAACAGGTCCCAGGAGTGTCAAAGCATCAGGGCCGACACTGCTGATACGCTGCGGAGGTTCCACAGGATGAATAGATCTGCAGCATCACTAGCTGCCGGTGAAGGGAAGGGAGGGCCTGGGAGGATTAGGAAGTACAGCAGCACTAGGCCTGATTATTTTCAAATGGTATGTAGAGTGTGTGTAAATGTACTGTTTTGTATGTGTATTTATACTGTATGTGTGTATGTATATATACTGTGTGTATGTGTATATACACAGTGCGTATATATATACTGTGTATATTTACTATATGTATACTGGGTGTTTATCTAAACTGTATGTGTATATGTACTGTGTGTATATACTATGTGTATACTGTATGTGTATACTGTGTGTATATACTGAATGTGTAAGTATATAGTATGTGTGTATACTGTCTGTGTGTGTGCCGTTTGTATACACTGTAAATAGAATGTTTAACCAAAGAAAGATAGAGAGTATAGGGTAAAAACATTATTTTATTATAATCTCTTAAAAAAGGTTTTTGATATAAATTACATATACAAAAAATGATGGTGAAGTGAACAAAAAAAATCAAAAAAGAACAAAAAAGACAAGACGGTGGTCAAAGTGTGCTAACAGTACAATATAGGGAGTAAATTAAGGGAATGAAGTCAAAAAATTATTAAAGGTACAAAATATTCCTTTAGACAATAATATTGCCATTTACAGTCCCCAGATGCACAAAGATGTCAAACAAGCAGGGTACGTCATGGGTATAAAATATGAACAATTAGTACAGATGTAAATTCACATGTAAGTAAACCATGACCTTACCAATAAAGTAATAGCTGATGACCACGTTTGTCACCCGCGTTGCTACACTTTTTCAAGGGTTACAGAGACTTGGTGTAACCTGTCTAGCTTAAATAATGCCACGTCTCTGAGATCATACGGCGCATGCGTCGCGTTCAGAGGAAGAGGAGCCCATGCCCCACTTCTGGCAGTCCCGCGCCATAGCGTGTGCGCGGAAGGACCAAACTTCCGGACACGCGCAGAGCACGTTACGGACGGCGAAGTAGGGAAGGGCACACAGAGCCCACCCGGCGCATGCGCACCGTCTCAATCGATTACTTAGAGAATCTAAGGATCTACATACTGCATTAGGGGCATCGCAGGAACTATGAAACTAATGGCAACAGGTAATAAGAGCATTTAAGTACATCATACACTAAACTACCAAACAATATAGATTTAATGAATAACAGTGATATAATAGTATTACTTATGCTAAATAAGGTGATGTCCCATTGTTGCAATGCAGACTTGATATTACGATTCAGATGGTTCCCATAATCATAGTCCCGGCCAAATGAAGAAGATACGACAAAATCCAATAAGTCCCAAAGCAAGTATGGTAATGATGCAATAAAAGAAATCAAAATAAAATCTAAAACTAAAAACAGGCAAAAAGGGAGGAAGAGAAACAAGCATTTCAACCTATTTAATCAATAAATATATGTTTCCAGATTATTATAAAAATGGGCCAAAATTGAGTTTCTCGTTTAATCCTACGTGTCATTGTATTCATGGTGATGAGCCACTTGATCTCTTTTTTGTTCTAGAACCCGCATCCCGTACCACCCCTTAATCCCAGTGTATAGTAATTCCAAAACCTTCAATTTAAGGTCACATCCTGGCATTTTTAAAAAAAGTCGGGAAGTGTTTTTAGCTGGATATGTCTTCTACTTGTTTTCTCATTGAGATGTCGGACATGTTCCTACTCTAATTTTTAATCACGACTTGTTATACCAAATATATCAGGGGACAAGGACATTGTGCCAAATAAATGACGTTTTGGTTTGCTGTGATGTAATGTGAAAATCTGAAAGTCCGATTCCCATCTGATGTTTTGAACATATTTGTACAATCATGTTTGCAACAAGCAACACAAAATTCCACATGGAAAAAAGCCCCGCTTTGGTCCACGAGTACTAAATGGATTACGGTGTAGTACAGTATAATGGCTTTTGACTAGCTGATCTCTTAAGTTTGGTGTTTATTAACCCCTTCAGGACCCGGCGTTTTTTTTTTTGGTGACACGTTCGTTTTTCCCTCCTCGCTTTCTGAAAGCCATAACTTTTTTTTATTTTTTTTCCCCCTACATAACACATGAGGGGTTTTATTTTGCGGGACCCAAGAAAGTACTTTCTAATGGTGTTATTCACTATACTATAGAATATACTGGGAAACCGCAAAAAAAATTCCAAAATTTTGAAAAAAAAAATATTTTCGCCATGTTTCTGGGTGATTTGCTTTTACCCGGGGTTCAATCTTCGGTAAATATAATGTGTTTATCTGTATTCTACAGGTTGTTATTCATCCGACAATACCAACATGTAGGGTTTCCATTATGTTTTTGGTACCGTAAAACAATTTCAAACATTTCTATTTTTTGACATTTGCGCCGCGGCGCCAGTTTGTGCGACCAATAAAATTTTTTGTACTACACCTACGGACGTCAGTGAGGGTGCATTTTTTGTGGGCTGAAGTGTACTTTTTATCGCTAGTTTGTTTGGAATGCATGCGACTTTTTTGATCATTTTTATTCCATTTTTGAGTTGACGTTTAAAAAGATCAAAAAACGCAATTTTAGCATTTGGAATTTTTTTTTCTTCTACGTTTTTCAGCGGGACGGGATAAATGATGTTATATTTTTATAGATCGGAAATTTTTCGGATGCGGCGATACCAAATATGTGTAAATTTTTTATTATTTTAATGATTTTTATTTGTAAAATGGGGAAAGGGGGGTGATTTTAACTTTTAATACTTTTTTTTTTTTTTTTGTACTTTAAAACTTTATTTTTTTTAATGTAATATTTAGTCCCCCTATGGTGCTTTACCCCTAGGGGGCGCGATTGTTAATACAAACCTAATGCATTGCATAGGTAATGCATTAGGGGTACAAAGATGGCGGTTTTCCACTTCCTGTCTGCAGATGGGGAAAGTGGGGCAAACCGGCCAGGGTAAGTGACGGGAGCCTTCACAAGGCTCCCCACCACTATGCCCGGTCGTCGGATCAGCGCAGCATAGCTGCCCCGGTGCTGATGACCGTAACGATTGGTGTGAGGCACCGATCGGCGTTCATTCAGACGCCGCGGCCATCTTTGCCACGGTGTCTGATGGGGTAAACAGCGCTAGCGGGCGGAGCCACCCGCCGGCGCTGTTACTGCCGGGTGTTAGCGCCGATTAACACCCGGGTTAACAAAAAAATGCACGACCATTTCATAGTCAAATTTCCTAAGATACCTACTCTATATCTGTTACCAAAAATCCACAAGGATCCTGTCAGTCCGCCGGGACGTCCCATCATGTCCGGTATTGGGGGATTATTAGATCCTGCATGCAGATTTATAGACTACTATCTTAAGAAGCTAGTGGAACTATTACCATCATACATTCGGGACACAATGGACGTCCTTCGGCGGATTGATGGGATCAATGTGGAATCTGGAATATATCTTGTGACAGCTGACGTTGAGTCGCTGTACACTAGCATCTGTCACCACGATGGCTTAAGAGCAGTTGAGTATTTTCTCCAATCTAGTGGCTTGGACTCAGAACTTGGTCAATTGATTTTAGACCTTTTGAGATTTATCCTGACACACAACTTATTTGTGTTTAGGGACAACTTTTATGTCCAATGTCAGGGAACGGCGATGGGAGCGGCCTGTGCTCCAGCATATGCCAATCTCTTTTTGGGCTACTGGGAACGCCAAATTTTTCATGACGACGTAACAGAACACGTTCAATGCTGGCTGAGGTATATAGACGATGTGCTGTTTTTATGGCACGGATCATCATCTCCACTAACTAAAGTTATGTCCGATTTACATGATAACCCCTATAATCTTAAACTGACATTTAAGTCGGATTTGAGAAATGTGGAGTTCCTAGATATTGCCATTGAAATTGATAGAGACAATATGATTCAGACGGATGTTTACTGAAAAACCACGTCAGTTAACTCATTACTGCATGCATCATCATTCCACAATCCAAATACTGTTAGAGCAGTTCCTATGGGTCAATTTCTACGCATGTGGCGCATTTGTTCCCAGGACTCTAAATTTGATTCACAAGCTATTGACCTGAAAGAACGCTTTATAGAACGTGGTTATAGTAAGAGGAGTATTAAGAGAGCACACTCTCCATGACAAAACAAGTAGAAGACATATCTCAGCTAAAAACACTTCCCAGACGTTTGTTAAGATGCCATGGATGTGACCCTAGTAAATTGAAGGTTTGTGGAATTGATCTAGTACACCTGGGAATAAGGGGTGGTGACGTTATGCGGGTTCTAGAACAAAAAAGAGATCAAGTGGCTCATCACCATGAATACAATGACACCTGTAGGATTAAACGAGAAACTCAATTTTGCCCCATTTTTATAATGAGATATGGAAAAAAAAATATATTGATATTAATATAAGGTTGAAATGCCATGTTTCCACAAGACTCCCTCTATGTGCACTGTGTTTATGTTTTAGATTTTAATTACTGATTTCTATATCAGTAGCGTCATTATCCATACTTTGCCTTTGTACTTATTGGATGTTCCTGTCGTATACTTCTTACATGGCCGCGGGACTATGATTATGGGAACCATCTGAATCGTAATATCAAGTCTGCATTGCAACAATGGGACATCATCCTTATTCGAGCATAATGTAATCACTATTAGTATCACTGTTATTCATTACATATCATATATTGTTGGTAGTTTAGTGTATGATGTACTTAAATGCTCTTATTACCTGTTGCCATTAGTTTCATAGTTCCTGCGATGCCCCTAATGCAGTATGTAGATCCTTAGATTCTCGAAGTAATCGATTGAGACGGTGCGCATGCGCCGGGTGGGTTCTGTGTGCCCTTCCCTACTTCACCGTCCGTAACGTGCTCTGCGCGTGTCCGGAAGTTTGGTCCTTCCGCGCACGCGCTATGGCGCGGGACTGCCGGAAGTGGGGCATGGGCTCCTCTTCCTCCGAACGCGACGTATGCGCCGTATGATCTCAATCAGAGACGTGGCATTATTTAAGCTAGACAGGTTACACCAAGTCTCTGTACCCCTTGAAAAAGCGTAGCAACGCGAAACGTGCGTCGGGGTGACAAACGTGTTCATCAGCTATTACTTTATTGCTAAGGTCATGGTTTACTTACATGTGAATTTACATCTGTACTAATTGTTCATAATTTACATCCATGACGTACCCTGCTTGTTTGACATCTTTGTGCATCTGGGGACTATAAATGGCAATATTATTGTCTAGAGGAATATTTTGTACCTTTAATCATTTTTTGACTTCATTCCCTTAATTTACTCCCTATATTGTACTGTTAGCACACTTTGACCACCGTCTTGTCTTTTTTGTCCTTTTTTGTTCTTTTTTGAATTTTTTTGTTCACTTCACCATCATCATTTTTTGTATATGTAATTTATATATAAAAACTTTTTTAAGATATTATAATAAAATATAATGTTTTTACCCTATACTCTATATCTTTCATTTGTTAAACGTATTGTGATTTAAGAGAGGTTTCTCAATATGAGAGGAGGCTTGTAAACTAATATTCCTAGCCCGAGGAGAAATTTTTGACAATCGCTTCTGTTTGTGACTGTAAATAGAATGTATAGTGCATGTGTGAACATATGTTGGTATATGTTTTGCATGTAGTGTCTGTATGTTTGCAGTGTGTTTGTGTACAGTATATACACTGTGTGCAGAATTATTAGGCAAAAGAGTATTTTGATCACATCATCCTTGTTATACATGTTGTCCTACTCCAAGCTGTATAGGCTTGAAAGCCAACTACCAATTAAATAAATCAGGTGATGTGCATCTCTGTAATGAGGAGGGGTGTGGTCTAATGACATCAACACACTATGTAAGGTGTGCTTAATTATTAGGTAACTTCCTTTCCTTTGGCAAAATGGGTCAGAAGAGAGATTTGACGGACTCTGAAAAGTCAAAATTGTGAGATGTCTTACAGAGGGATACAGCAGTCTTGAAATCGCCAAACTTTTGAAGCGTGATCACCGAACAATCAAGTGTTTCATGGCAAATAGCCAACAGGGTTGCAAGAAGCGTGTTAAAAAAAAGGCGCAAAATAACTGCCCATAAATTTGAGGAAAATCAAGCGTGAAGCTGCCAAGATGCCATTAGCCACCAGTTTTGCCATATTTCAGAGCTGCAACATTACTGGAGTATCAAAAAGCACAAGGTGTGTGATACTCAGGGACATGGCCAAGGTAAGGAAGGCCGAAATACAACCACCTTTGAACAATAAACATAAGATAAAACGTCAAGACTGGGCCAAGAAATATCTTAAGACTGATTTTTCGAAGGTCCATAAAACCTTCGAAAAATCAGAGTCACTCTTGATGGGCCAGATGGATGGGCCCGAGGCTGGATCAGTAAAGGGCAGAGAGCTCCACTCAGACGCCAGCAAGGTGGAGGTGGGGTGCTGGTATTATCAAAGATGAATTTGTGGGACCTTTTCGGGTTGAGGATGGAGTGAAGCTCAACTCCCAGACCTACTGCCAGTTTCTGGAAGACCCCTTCTTCAAGCAGTGGTACAGGAAGAAATCGGTATCGTTCAAGAAAAACATGATTTTCATGCACGACAATGCTCCATCACATGCATCCAAATACTCCACAGCGTGGCTGGCCAGTAAGGGTCTAAAAGAAGAAAAAATGACAGGACCCTCTTGTTCACCTGATCTGAACCCCATAGAGAACCTGTGGTCCCTCCTAAAATGTGAGATCTACAGGGAGGGAAAACAGTCCACCTCTCTGAACAGTATCTGGGAGGCTGTGGTGGCTGCTGTATGCAATGTTGATCGTAGACTGATCAAGCAACTGACAGAATCTATGGATGAAAGAGTGTCCTTGTAAAGAAAGGTGGCTATATTGGTCACTGATTTGTTTTTGAATCTCAGAAATGTTTATTTCTAAATTGTCTGTTATATTGGTTTACCTGGGGAAAATAAACAAGTGAGATGGATATATATTTGGTTTTTTATTAAGTTGCCTAATAATTCTGCACAGTAATAGTTACCTGCACAAACAGATATCCTCCTAAAATAGCCAAATCTAAAAAAAAAACTTCCAAAAATATTAAGCTTTGATATTTATGACTCTTTTGGGTTGATTGAGAACATAGTTGTTGTTCAATAATAATAAGAATCCTCTCAAATACAACTTGCCTAATAATTCTGCACACCACTGTAGTGTGTGTATACATAGGTTGTACCTAGGCTAAATTATAAAAATCGTATCACTGTGCAAATTCTTTTATACCTTACTTTATCTGATGATGAGATTGATAGAAAGATATGAGATAGCTGTGAGATGAATATATGTGAGAGATCGATTAAGTACAATGTATATAGATAGATATGAAATAGATTGCTATGAGAGAGATTTATATAAGAGATAGAGGAAATAGATAAAAAAAATACATAGGTAGATATATAAGAAATAGATCGATATGAAATAGATAGGAGATAAAGATATGATAGATGAGATTGATAGGTATGATAAATAGATATGAGATGGATATGAGCTAGATATGCGGTACATAGGTAGATGTTTAGATATTAGATGGATATGATATTGGATATATGGATAGATACTGTTGATGTGAGATAAATAGATGCAAGATGGATCGATATGAGAGGTTTAATATACATAAGGTTTAGAGATAGGTATGAAATACATTGATATGAGAGAGATTTACATAAGATAGAGAGCTAGATAGATGGATAAGTAAGAATGATGTGAGATAAAGAGATGTGTGTGTCTGTGCTGATGACCGACTGTTTGTGGGCCATGGTCTAGGGTGGGCCAAGGCTGCACCTTTTTCCTGCGCTGATACCTGGTCCAGGCGCAGTTGGGGGACACTGGGGCACTGTTGGTGTCCCTGGTGGAGACGTCCATGGTTACGTGGTTACCATACTAGTGGAAAGATATCCTGGAGACCATTTCTGCCATCCATCTCCTAGGAGCAGGTGATGGGAACATCAGGTGAGGTGGGGCACATCATTTTCGGCTTTAAAGGGGTTTTAGCATTTGAAGCTTTCGTACACTTGAGCTGATTCGATCTGTTTCAGTTTCAAATCCAGGGGCGAGTCTCCCCTCACTGAAAAGTTGTGACATCATTCTGCGTTAGCATGGGAAGGGAGAAGACGTCAGTTCTGCAGACCTCCTGCTATGAGAAATGCTCTCTGCCCCCTCCTCCTACTCTGCAGGAGGGAGATCAGACTGTACAAGGCTGTTATATGGGGGGAGCACAGGGTATAAGACTGTGTTATATGAAGGGAGAGTGAATCTAGCAGTTATACATACAGTCTGAACTGATGAAACACATGTGAGGAATGCACACTGCCTCCTCCCCCCCCTGTTATCAGGCAGGAGGTAGAGCAGACTGTACAAGGCTGTGTTATGTGGGGGGGAGCATGAATCTACACTTAGTCAGTAATTGCCCAGATCCTTGCATAGAACTATGACTGGGAGATGAGCACACAGTGGAGCTGAGACAGCCTTTATTATACATACACAGCCATATCAGGCAGCTTGTTTCTCACAGCTCAGAGGGCAGTGCAGCCAATCACGGCGCATGGGGAGTTTCCCGTCCGGGGGTGTGTCCCAACAGGCTGAATGACGTATCAGTCAGCCAATCACAGAAAAAGGGGTGTGTCCCGTCCAGCTGCTGCAGAAATAGCTATAGATGCACAGTTTAGATATGCTAAGTGACATAGGTAATGCAAACCAATTACAAAAGTGCTTATTTTTGCTGTCCCCATCATTAAAGATATGACCTTTGTAGCGAGAAAACCCCTTTAACTCCTTGGTGTCCTGTCTGGTTTGTCTCCTGCAGAATTTTCTAGCCAATTTATCACATTCACAGAAACTTTTGCAGGAATTACACCCCAAAAATACGCCGTGTAAACCTACCCTAACTGTAGCCAGCAGAAGAATGACAATATACTGCCGTGCATAAGTGCTATAGTATATTGTTCCAGTGATCAATTCTAAAAGTACCCAAGAGAGATTGGGAGAGAAAAAACAAAACAAAACACGTAGTGCACTACAAAAAACCGAAGCCCCCCAAAAATTATGCTATTAAGTTTTATCCCGTTCATTCTACAATTTTTTTTTTTTTTGGTGGGAGGCAAAGGGGGTCCAGACAATTTGTCTAAGTGGGGCCCTGAAAATCCTGGTGACAAACCTGATTGTGTATTTATGATTGATATGTGATTGAGCAAAACAAAGTAGGAAGTATTTATGAAGAGTAAAGAAAAAAATGTGCTTTTTTTTAAAATTTCTGAAAAAAGTGCCCTGCATATGTATTCAATACTTAGTAGTTGCAATCTGTTAGGGTACGTCCCTACATGCTTTGCACATCTAGGGCCACGTTTATGAAAACTGTCTGGGTCTAAATCTCACTTTGTTGCCCATAGCAACCAGTCAGAGCGCCCCTCTCATTTTTCCAGAGCACTATATGAAATTAAAGGGGCACTCTGGTTGCTATAGGCAACAAAGTGAGATTTAGACCTAGACAGTTTTCATAAATGTGGCCCCTAGAGTTTGTAATTCCCCC
This sequence comes from Phyllomedusa bahiana, assembly GCA_025379985.1. NCBI lineage: Eukaryota > Metazoa > Chordata > Amphibia > Anura > Hylidae > Phyllomedusa > Phyllomedusa bahiana. The sequence continues at coordinate 37,761 of JAODAL010000674.1, forward strand.
CTCCCCTCCCTATCAAAATAGCTGTAGCTCAGTAAGATTAGTTGGCGAATGTTTGTGAACAGCAATTTTGAAGTCATGGGATTTGGGTCTGGACTTTGAGCCATGTTAACACACAAATATGATTTGGTGTAAACCATTCCATGGTAGTTGTGGTTGTATGTTTAGTGTTGTTGTCCTGCTGGAAGGTGAACCTACGCCCCAGTCTCAAGTCTTTTGCAGCCTCCTTTCAGGTTTTCCTCCAGGATTGCTCTGTATTTAGCTCCGTTCATCTTCCCATAATCTGTGACCAGCGTCCCAGTCCCTGCTGAAGCAAAAATGTCCCCACCCCAGTTTACAGTGGGGATGGTGTGTTCAGGGTGATGTGCAGTGTTGGCTTTCCTCCACAATTGATGCACACCTCTCTGCTGCCAACAAACTCCTTTCACTCTGCTCTTCCTTTGGCCTCTCACAGTGGACCTCTGGAGCCACACACACACTGGACCTCATCTTCACCTGCCTCTGCCCCCTATCTGACATCTGAAACTCCCCTCACCCCATATCTGACCACAACTTGATTACCTTCTCCACCATCTCCACCCCACCTGCTCCTCCTGTCCCACATCTAGTACACCCACACAGGAACCTATAAAACCTTAACCCTCGCACATTCTCTAACTCTCTTGCACCTCTTTCTACCATATCCTCACTTGACAACCCAGACGCAGCCACTGCTTTCTACAACAACACAATCACCACCACCCTTGACTCAGTCGCTCCTCTCACACACAACAGAACCCGAAACATAAACAGACCGCTCTGGCACACAGCCTCCACTAAACAACGGAGGCGAGCTTCCAGAATTGCTGAACACCGCTGGAAGAAAAGCCGCTCCACCAATGACTTCTCCTCATACAAACAATCGCTACACACATTTAAGTCTGCACTCACCACCGCCAGACAAGATTACTTCACCACTATCATATCCTCCCTGTCTCACAACCCCAGACATTTATTCAACACCTTCAACTCTCTCCTTCGTCCACCAGCACCTCCTCCCCCATCTCTCCTATCAGTGGACGATTTTGCCACTCATTTCTTAAATAAGATCAACCTCATCAGAGAAAGCTTCACCCCACAGTCCCCACTACCCACCTCTATACCTCCACCATCGCCACCACCTACCCTTACCCTGACACAGTCCCCAGTGAACACTTCCACAACCTGCTTTCCCACTGTTAGTCACAATAACCTTTCCTCTCTGGTGTCCAAATCCAACCTCACTACCTGTAACCTTGACCCACTGCCATCCTACCTCATCCCAGACCTCTGCACTGTTATCTTCCCAGCCCTCACCCACCTTTTCAATCTATCATTAACCTCTGGCATCTTTCCTTCCTCATTTAAACATGCAACCATCACACCTATCCTTAAGAAACCATCTCTCGACCCCTCCTCACTGTCCAACTATCGTCCCAGCTCACTGCTTCCTTTTGCATCCAAACTCCTGGAACAGCATGTCTATCTTCAACTGTCCTCCCACTTCTCCTCCAACTCTCTCCTTGACCCACTCCAATCCGTCTTCCGCCCCCACCACTCCACTGAAACTGCCCTAACCAGGGTCACCTATGACCTAGTAAAGCCTCACGCCACTATTCTATGCTTCTCCTCCTAGACCTATCCTCTGCCTTTGACACTGTCGACCACTCCATCCTGCTACAAATCCTCTCCTCCCTCGGCATCACAGACTTGGCCCTCTGCTGGATCTCCTCATACGTCTCTGAACGGACATTCAGTGTCTCACTCTTGCACCACCTCCTCTCGCCTGCTCTCTGTTGGTGTCCCTCAGGCATCAGTCCTGGGCCCACTACTCTTCTCTATCTACACTCTTGGCCTGGGTCAGCTCATAGCCTCACATGGCTTTCACTACCACCTGTATGCGGACGACACCCAGCTTTATATCTCCGGTCCTGATATTAACTCTCTTCTCTCCCGGATCCCAGAATGCCTATCGTCCATATCCTCCTTCTTCTCCTCCCGTCTCTTAAAACTAAATGTGGATAAAACCGAACTCATCATCTTTCCACCGTCCCACTCCATCCCTCCACCTGATCTCTCTATCACTGTTAATGGCTACACCCTCTCACCAGCTCCACAAGTCCGCTGCCTTGGGATAACCTTTGACTCCTCTTTATCCTTCAAACCACACATCCAAGCCCTCACCTCTGCCTGCCGCCTCCACCTGAAAAATAATTCACGCATCCTCCCATTCCTCAACTCTGACACTACAAAAACGCTAGTTCTCGCCCTTGTCATCTCCTACCTAGACTACTGTAACATCCTTCTCTGTGGCCTCCCATCTAGCACTCTCGCTCCCCTTCAAACCATCCTCAACTCTGCTGCCCGCCTTATTTTCCTCTCTCCCCGCTTCTCCTCTGCCTCTCTCCTGTGTCAATCCCTGCACTTGCTCCCCATTGTCCAGCGAATTCATTTCAAGTTACTAACCCTGACCTACAAGCCTCTCCATAACCTCTCTCCTCCATACATCTCTGCTCTAATCTCCAGATACCTCCCCTCACGCAATCTCCGCTCCTCACAGGACCACCTCCTCTTCTCCCCTCTCATCAGCTCCTCACACAAACGTCTCCAAGACTTCACTTGTGCTTCACCCACACTCTAGAAACCCCTTAACCCAAAACATCGAACTCTCCCCAACTTTCACCAGTTTCAAAAGCAACCTGAAAACCCATCTCTTCAGGATAGCCTATAACCTACACTAACCCCACCACCCGTAAACCGGCCCGCAAACATGTCCGCCCCACACCTTCTGTCTCTCCCCTCCTCCCTTTCTAGATTGTAAGCCCTCAAGGTCAGGGCCTTTTTTCCTCTCTATCAGTTACTAATCATTATTGTCACCATTGTATTTGTTCAACATTTGTTATGTATGTAATTCCCCTTGAATGTACAGCGCCCTGGAATCAATGCCGCTCTAAAATAAAAAAAATAATAATAACATAGCATTTGGCATTTAGGGCAAAAAATGTCATTTTGGTCTCATCTGACCAGAGCCCTTTCTCCCACAAGCTTACTATGTCCCTACAGCACTCTTTGCAAACTGCAACAGGACTTCTTATGGCTTACTTTTAAAATGTGCTCTCTTCTTTCCACTCCTCCATAATGGCCAGATTTGTTGAGTACACGAATAATAGTTGTTCTATGAGCAGATTCTCTCACCTGAGCTGTGGATCTCTGCAGTTTCTTCAGATTGACCTTGGGCTTCTTGGCTGTTTCTTTAATTAGTGCTCTCCTCTGAGCCACTGGGCTGTCAGTTTAGGTGGACAGCCACATGTTGGTAGGTTAGTAAAACAGTGTTTGGTCTCCATATCCAAAAAGTTTTTTTCTTTAACCCCTTAACGACCGCGCACCGTCTTTTGACGGCGGCCGGTGCGGGTCGTTCGTCTGCAGCGACGTCTTTTGACGTCGCTGCAGACATCGGGGTTTGCGGCGCCCGGCGCCGCAGCTGCGCTGGGATCGGGGCTGAACTACACAGCCCCGATCCCAGAGCATGTCCTGCAGGCATCGGGGAGCGGAGGAAACCTCCGCAACCCGATGCTTTAACCCTTTGATTGCGGCGGTGCGTTACCGCAGCGCAATCAAAGGGATCCCCTGCTCTGTCGGGTGATCGGAACGCCCGGTCACCCGACAGAGCTCAGGGACCGGCTGCACAGTCAGCTCTGGGGACCTAGCGTGGCCCCAGAGTTGTCTGTGTAAGAAGCCAGTGATTAGGACGCACTGTGTGCTGTCCTAATCACTGCCTGTGTCAGACTGACACAGATTAGCATGTATTAGCATATATGAATATGCTAATACATTACTAAGTGTAAAAAAAAATTTAAAAAAATGTTAAACAGTTCTCCCTTCATGGGAGTCAAAAAAAAAGTACAAAAAAACCATAAAAAGTGTAAAAAAAAAAGAAGAAAAAAATAAATAATAAAATAAAAATAAATATTTAATAAAAAATAATTGTACATAAATTACACACACAAAAAAACCTACACATATTTGGTATCCACACGACCGTAATAACCTGTAGAATTAATCTAACAAGTTAAGTGTGAAATGTGAATGGTGTAAAAAAAAAAAATTAAAAAACAAAAACAAATTTTGTAAAAAAAAAAATAAAAAAAAAAAATACTGCAATTATTTATAAGTGTACTTGAACTATTCCATTATAAAGTACAACTTGTCTCGAATAAAACGAGGCCTCATCCAACTGCGTCATTGAAAAAATAAAAAAGTTACAACTGTTTAAACGCAAGGAGGCCAAAACTAAAAAAATGTTCTGGTCATTAACTACTTTTCAGGCGTTCGGCTTAAGGGGTTAAAAAATAAAAAAAAACAAAAAAAAAAAAAAGAGCATAGTTGCACACTGGTGTGGTAGTAACATAAAAACACAATCCAATATCAGCAGCACACTGCTAGCACTAAGAAGCAATCAAAAAGAACATAGGAATTTTTGTTAAAGCATTTCTACTACTTAGAATACATGGAACATTTTGAGGTTCCTAGTTTACATTTTTGATCAAAACTGCATAAGCCCACCTGCCATCTGCAAGGCGACCTCAATACAGGTGGGAACCTATGCTACATCTTACCTCTCTTGGTGCCTGTGGGCTTTTGTAGCTTTGATCAAAAATGTAAACGAAGAACCTCAACATTTTCCGTGTATTCAAAGTAGCAGAAATGCTTTTCCAAAAATTCCTATGTTCTTTTTGATTTTCTTAGTGCTAGTAGTGTGCTGCTGATATTTGATTGTGTTGGTAGGTTAGTAGTTGTGACATACTCTTTCCATGATGTACTCTTTACGAGATGTTTGAGAGCGCTTGGGATATTTTTTTTTTAAAGTCTAACCCTGCAGTATACTGTGCCACAACTTGATCCCTGAGCGGTCTTGTGTGTTCCTTGGTTTTCATGATGTGGTTTGTTTAGTAATGTTCTCTAACAAACCACTGAGGCTTTCACAAAACAGCTGTAGGTCTACTGAGACTAAATTACATACATATGTGCTAAGTAGGTAACTTCTAAAGGCAATTGGTCTCACTGGATTTTATTTAGGAAGATTAGAGTACAGGGACTGAAAATATATTTAGTACACACTTTTCCAAATTTTTGCAAATTAAAAAGAGAAAAAGTATGTATCATTTGCTTTACACTTTACAGATAATTGGTACTTTGTGTTGCTCTATCACAAAATATCAATAAAATGCAGTTAAGTTTGTATCTGTGATGTTTAAAAATGAGGAAAATTTCAAGGGATATACTTATGCAACCCTCTCTAAATACACACGTGTATGGTGTGTGTGTGTGTATGTGTGTGTGTGTGTGTGTATATCAAAATCCACAGCACTCCAAAGGATTTTGGGACTTGTAGTTTCTTAGCATGACACACTTTCATTCAAGATTAGGCACCGTGGATGCTATATAATGTGCTTGTAGTTCTATAGCAGCTGCCAACGTGCTACATGTCCCAGCATGCAGGTTTTGCATCCATACAAATAGGACATGTACTTTAAGGGGTTGTCTCACTACATTGCTTCATTTTACCTCAGTCCTGTTTTCTTAGCTTCACTTTTAATTCAGGGGCATGTTTACTGGCTTCCACTAGGCAGCAGCAGCCGATCAGGAGATATCAAACAGGTCTGTAGCTATAGTGACCTGAGGAGCTGATGCAGCTCATACAAGAGGGGGTATCTCAGAATAGGTAGGATACTGTTAATGGACACATATTGCAAACTGACTTGTTTTTGCAAGATCTTTAACATAAAAATAAATCCTCATAGTGAGACAACCCCTTTAACACTAGCTAGGGGTAAAAAAAATTCTCACATATAGATTAGTCTCTGACCTGCCCTCTTCTCCTCCAGTGTTAAATACATGTACTAATGTGATTCATCTAGTAGTATGGGTGTAGAATGAACAATTGCAATGTTGTAAGTCCAAAAATACGTATAATGCCTTCTTCCAGTCAGAGTCTTGGTTTCCCGCGCTCCTTTAATGGCGTTACATGTTACACTCTGCAGATGCTTGTACATACACCAACAGACATGACTGGAATAAGGACAACCCAGGCCAAACTGCCGCACATACAACATTTGTTGGCTAAAAAAAATGTACCTGTTCCGACTAACAAATCCAGTTTAAGAACAAACCTACAGAACCTATCTTGTCCGTAACCCGGGGACTGCTGTGTTACTTAAAAAACAACAAAAACAACAAAAAAAAACATTAGAATAACCAAGAGCCAGACAATGTTAAGAGTGTTCAAATCTGTGTGTAATAAAGAAAATGAAAATGTGATCAGGATGGGGGGTATGCAACCTTATCAGGAACTGGTTAATGGTGATGGCATCGTGACATGGCGTAACATGGTAATGGATAGCCAGATGCTTTAGTTTTTAATATGATACATATCACTGTTTTAAACAATCTAAAAAAAATAATGGATTTTAGAGTACTGGTTTATCATCTTTTGGATTTTGCGGTTTTCATGTGACCGATTTTGCCAGAGATTTGTTGCAGCATCATGTGATCCATGAACATGATGTCATCTGTGAGCACCAGGAGGGACACTGAAGCTCTGGGCTGAAACTGTGGTCATGGGGAGAAGAGAGCATGGGTTCATTTCCTATTTTAGCACTGTACAAGATTTTTAAAAGTCTTTAAAAACTCCCAAGTTTTTGTATTATTACTTTTTGTTTAAAGACAAAAGCTATTTAACACAAAAATTATCCATGTGAAAAATAAATTGCCCCTTTTTTTGTAATCACCTGTTCATATTTAGAAGTCTTTCAGTTCATGAATTGTAGCCCTTTTTTGGAGACTTGCTCCAATTAGACACTTTGGATGTTATGCATTTACTAACCATATGGAATTTGAAGGCAAAACTTTGTCTTTCTGTCAACCTTTCAGCTCTGGACTTTACATTATACCACAATTATACTTACAGATAGATGACTGCATGCTCTCCTTCAGTCTTTTGGTACGGAACAGGAAACAAAATTCATTTATAACATCAAGATACCCAGGTTTTAAGGGTATGCATTAGACAAGGTTTTCAATAAGTATTTCATGTGGATTTAGGGTCATCTTTATTTCTGGCAGAAATGAGTCCCATTCATTTCTATGTGGTGTTGGATGCGTATCCGCATCCAAAAACACATCCAAATGGTTTGGACGCGTTTTACATGAGGGTTTTAGCCATCCCCATTGACCTCAATAGTAAATTTTCCATGCAGAATATGACCATAGGATGAACATGTTCTGATTTTTTTTACATTTAAAAACCGACCAAACGGCAACAAGTAATGTCTATTGAGGTCAATGTGGGATGGTTTACTTTTGGTTTTAGATGAGTATTTCAAGTTGGATATTTGTTACTAACTTATCTTGTAGGTGCAGAAAAACTAATGTATGCCATTCTTCTTACGTTCCTTTCTGCAGTTAGGAGATTCAAACGAAAGTATGTCCACCTTCACATATCTCTTCACATGTTATCTACAGGAAAGCAATACCTTGCTTTATTTTGTACGGATCCCGTAAGTTTACTTTACAGTACACTTAGTGTATCACTGTAGGATTTTCACTTTTTTTTGTAGTGGGAAAACATCAGGATTTGTCTGGATACAATGATGCTGTATCCAACATTCAGAGAACTGAGAGCTGCATTCTGAGCTGTGAGGAAGAGGACACATGAAACGGTGGTGGTGTGGTTTGTATCCGCAGCATGTCAAGTTTCTATATTTGTTAATAACAAAACCACAGTGTAATGCTGACACAGTGTTAAGGATTTATTTTTCATGCTCCTGTGTTGGCCACATAATTTGACTGATTCGTCTGCATAAGGATCTTGACCACACTGTTAACTGGTTAGTTGAACTGCGTGCAGTTGAGGCATCAGTAAAGAACTGTAGAACCTTATTAACGTGGAAGCAATATATTCAACCACAGATATGTCAAATGGCAATATCTGCAAGTAGCAATAGAATAGTAGCCAAAAAACAAATGGCAAGATCTAAAACCCTTTGTCCTGCACCATTTTGAGTGAAGAAACATGTGGCATAACACAAATGATATGCTACTGCACCCTAATACAGACTTTAAATTGGCACCATTACGAGTTTAACCACACAATCTGGTTCCAGTATGTCTTTTTTTATGCTTTAACATAGGTACTCTTGATACAGTTTTATCTTTTGCTTTTTTTTGTTTGTTGTAGTCGCCTGTACTGATTAAAGAAGCTGTAATGTATTTGATTGTAGGTCCTTGCAATTGGAGATAGTTGTGGAAAGTATCATCTAAAACCAGGTAAACAACCATTAAAAACAGCCAGAGTTTTGCTTGCAATTGAGAACTGAAGTCTGACTCTTGTCAATGAGTTTTAAAGAGGACTTGTTAACGCTTCTGAGTTTTTTTTTGTTTGTTAGTGAATACTTGCATTCCCCATAAAATACACCTCAAAGCGTATGTCCTTCAGACTGTTATTCCTCCAAGAAAAGCATGAAAAAACTGACAACTGGTTGGTACCGTTCCTCCTGTCATTAGTCCGATATCCTCAGCACTGATTATACAATGCCAAAACAGGTAAGGACATATTTCTTTGACAGACTAAAGGTGACAGCTGTATAATTATTTCTACATTTCCAGGAGTATTAACAGAAAAACGGCAAAATGCATGAAAGCGACTTCACAACTGTTATTTTATTGGGAATGTAAGAATAACAGGATAAATGACCTGTCTTTAGACTAATAGATATGTGCAGCTTGTAACCTTTATAACAGAATGGACACCAATGAGATCTGAGCTTTGGATTTTGGAATGCTGGTTGGAATAATATTAGTTATTGGCTGCTTCACCATTTCGGTGTATGACCGTTTTCATAAATGTGATGTAATATTCTGGCAGCTGATAAAATTTAGGATACCCATTTATACCATCATTTAGTATGCAAGCCATATAAAAGCAGTTTACTGCAAATGTAGACCACTACCCTACTTTTCAAGGAAATACAGTAAAATCAAAAGGCGGAAGAGGCTGACGCATTTTACTTCGGTTTATGCTAAGAAATCTTGTGTGTAAAGAGTCGACAGGCTGCACAGCGTACACGTCTCTGGTGGGAAAAAAAGACTGCAGTTCTGAATGTTGTGTTTTTTTGTAAATAAATTGTAGGTGACCATTACCATTTTGATTCAAAGAAAGGCCAAGCAAAATAAAACTGCAAACTTAAAATTTTGTTTATAGACCTAAATGTGGTTATACATTTAGTGCCATTGGGTCTGCCTCAGTGGCTAAAAGAGTCTTTAATTTCCCTACCTCTCCCAATGGTGCTACACTAAAAATGTAACCAGCACTCCTTTTCTTCCACTGCAGACATAATGCTGATGTTCCCCACTGATGACATCACATTCATGGCTCATGTAACTGTAAACCAGCTTATAGCCTCAGCAGTCATGTGTTGTAAAAGCAGATGTGTGACTGCTGAAGCCAGTAACTGGCTCAGTTTTGTAAACCATAAATTTGATGGGGGACACTGGAGCTCGAGTTAAACTTTTATTTTAGCGCAGCAGAAGAGGGTAGGGAAGTTTTGAAAGTCACTTAAATATATATGAAACACTAAGGTAAAATCTTACCACAGGAGAAATTACATTTATAGGGAATATCGTAATTGGTAATCCTCATTTTATAATAATTTCCTTGAAAAGCGGAGATAGAGCTTAATGTGAAAACATTTATTACAGGAATGTTCCAATACTAATAAATGCTCATCAGTTCATTCGAGCATGATTAAAAGTAAAAGGAGGGGGAGGGAAAAAAAACCCAAACAAACTTTCTCGTAAACCCTTTTGTTCCAGCACCACATTCATCCTTATAATCCCAGCTGATGACTTCACCATTGAGTCTGCATGTGATCCTGCAGTCAATCACAGGCTGAAGGGTCACATAAAAATTGAACAGTGACCTCATTGGCTGAGCTCACTAGGACAGTCGTGGCATTGGAATGGGAGCGTTTAAGTTTTTTTTCCCCCTTCTATTTTGAATCATGTCCCCATAGATTGACAAGCCTTTATTAGCTTTAGAACACCCTTTTAATTCTCGATTATTTTCTAATAAGATGACACATACTAATTTGTGTTGGCCAATGTGCTGACAGGAATACCAACATCATCCACTATGTGAGACATCACTCTTGTAGAGAGAGCTTCTGTAATGGGTGTATACAAAGTTATAACTCTTTGTGCCATTCTGTACTATATAAATATAGCTTAACAGGGGTTGACTAGAGGAACCTGATTGGGGGCCAGTATTAGCTGTGCAAAGCTCATACTACAGACATTGATGGTGTATCACTGGGATATGCCATCAATGTCTGATAGGTAGGTTTTGAGGCTTGATCTGGAGATGGGTCTCACCTATTTTGAATGGAGGTGATTGGGACTCTTTTTCATTGAAATCAATAGGAGTTCTGAGTACAGCTGAACAGCGCGATATCCTAGCGCTATACTATCACTGTTTGGTTCTTGCTCTGTAAATAGATGTAAATTCTACCTTAAAGGGTTGTCCCACTTCAATCTGCTCAAGAGGAGGCCTCATCTCTGACCCTGGACCCTCCACCAGCCAGGATCCAGAATTTTACATAGCTACGTATGCATTAATATTCTTTCATTTCAGGTTGGTATCTAAGCCTTTCTTGAAACTCCCAACTGTTCCTGCTGTGACCAGCTCCTCAGGCAGGCTATTCCACAGATTCACAGTTCTCACAGTGAAGAACGCTTTTCTCCTCTGCATATTGAATTCTTTTCTCTCTAGCCGGAGGGAATGTCCCCTTGTCTTTTGAGGGGGCTTTACATGATATTTTTTTCCCCGTACTTTTTCTAGGGACCATTTTTATATTAATATAAATTAATCATGTCCCCATGAAGCCGTCTTTTCTCAAGACTAAATAAGTTCAATTCTACTAACCTCTCCTCATAACTAAGATGCTCCATTCCTCTTAAGTTTGGTTGCTCGTCTTTGTACTCTCTAGCTCCATTACATCTTTTCTATAAACTGGAGCCCAGAACTGAACAGCATATTCTAAGTAAGGTCTCACCAATGCTTTATACAGTGGTAGAATTACATCCTTGTCCCGCGAGTCCATGCCTCTTTTAATACACATGATCTACAATACTCACGATCTTTCTCAAAAGCAATTCTCCGAGTTTTTCTCCCCCTAAGACATATGATGCCGGTAGATTATTTCTACCCGGATGCAGAACCTTACATTTATCCACATTGAACCCCATTTGCCAAGTGGATGCCCACGCCTCAGTGTGTCCAGGTCTGCTTGCAATTTATGAGCACCTATTCTCTAAGTAGAACTACTATGCTCTAGCAATAGACAAGACCTAATACTGATTGTAAAATAAACTCTAAACACTGGTTAGTTTAAACAGAGTCAAACGAGAGACAAAGTATCCAAAGTGCAGGATCATGTTTGTAGAAAATAAAAAATAAAGGGGACCAAAAGATTGCTGCTCATGTTTAAACATTTTCTTTCCACCATTTTATATATATATATATAGATATTATAGATATATTTATATATATTTGCTTTTGAGCACTCCTAAGATTCTACCGCTCTTGTATACAGATTTCAATGAAAACACTGCACAGGTTTAAAGCACAAAGGGTTCACAGGAAAATAAATCAGGTCCATTTGCTGGCCCGGCTGAGGCGGCAATTAGAGGTGGAAGCTATGTGCCACCTTTCCAATAGGGATGGCAAGGGAAGATGTTGATTCAGTCCAGGTACTGCCCATTCCATCAGAAACACCAACTCAGCTTGATGCATTTTGGTTCCTCCAGTTTTCCAAGTCAACAAGTGCCCTTTATATTTTTGGACAGTGGTGGGGGGAGTTTGATGGCTGGGTACAGGAGGGTTAGAAGGGTAGAATTTGGAGAGATAGTAGAATTCCCTCTTCCAGGACCCGCCTCACACTGATTGCATAGTAAAATGACGAGGTGTAAATGAAGCTGCGAGTGTGATCCTTGAAATCCGTGTATTCTGTTCATGTGTGGATGTCACAAAGTCTGTGGTGGATCCAATTCATATGAGGCGTAGCAACATAGTAAATGAATATATACAATCCTGCAAGGATCTTTAACTTTTTTCCAGAAAAACAGCAAAAAAAAACCAAACATTAAAAATGTATAATAAAATAAGGCAAAAAAAGCAACTGTTTTGTACATTAATCTTATTATTTTAATAATAGATCTGTGATTTCTATTCAAAATCATAGCAAGATTGTTGATCTGTTAGCTGTAGAATAAAGAAAAACATAGTAATTCATTATGACCCTTCAATGCTGGAGGTGTCTTTAACAGATCGAAGATATAAATATGCATTGCTGTTTTTCAAGGACACCTCCTGTAATGAAGGGGGGGGGGGACCCTTATGTAATTTAATGGAAAGAACAGATTAACTTTTTTTTTTCTTCCCTCACCAGAGGCAAAATGCAACTAATATAAAATTAAAGAATTTTTTTTTTTTTTAGATTTTTTTTTTCTTTTTCCCCGGAGGAGACTAGGAACACCGTAGCGAAAAACAAAATACTGTAAAAACTACAAAATCCATTTAAAAAGTCCCTCCCCTTGCTAAACCCGTCCAACAAGCTACTGAGCCTCCCAAGTCAAAAAAAGTCACATGACCAGAGACCTATAAAGTGGAACCCTTTGTTTCCAGGTTGGAACATTTATCACCCCTGAACTGTCCCCCTGGCTAAAGAAAAAGTGTGCTTAGCCTACAAATGTACATTTACAAAAACAGGAGAAGAAAAGAGAAGGTTTTGAGCAGTGCACTTTTCGTAAAAGATTTTATATACAAGTTTAAAATTCATGGTATTTGATTCCTGTGGGTCATTTTTTTTATATTTTCCTCCGTTTCCTAAGAAGCAGACTATCGAGCCTCAACCTCTTTAGGGTTTCTGGAGGGTGAGAAGTCCCGTGTTTCTGAACTTGTGAGGGGATTAGTCCTTCGGGGAGAGGCGGGTCTTGTGTTGCTGGCAGGCACCAAGGGAGGGGGTGCACTTAGTGCTGCTGTGGGTGGGGTCCGGTTAAGGATCCCATTGTGCATGGCGCTTGAAGGACTGAGTCTAGGATAGGGCACACTACCTAAATGTGGCATAAAGGGGGGCATATGTGCCAGATGGCTCTCTAGTGGAGAGGAGTGGATGTGGTGCATGCGTGCCCTTTCGATCTCTTCTCTTAGGTGCATTCGCTCTCTCTCATCTGCATGACGCAACCGTTCTTGTTCTCTCCTTGCCTCTAAGAGCTGTTCATGGCTGTAATCATGAGGCTCGCGATCCCGGTATGATCTCTCATGGTCATAGAAGCTGGCAGCAGCTGTTGCTGGGTATCTGTGCATGCTGTCAGCACGCAAGTGAAAATCCATTCTCCGCTGCAAGTCCAGAGTGCGATACGCATCACGTAATGGATCTCTCACAGGGTCCCAGGCAAAACTTGCATGTGGAAGCCTTTCTCTGCCAGTAAGGGGACTCATGCCCATGAGTGGGGTCATTACTCTACTGCGGTCCAGCATATTCAAGTTGTTCATCTGATGGACACTACTCATTGGGATAGGCATAGAGGCCGCCATTGAATGGTGCAAAGATAACCCATGCAGGGCAGCTTGAGGGTGAGGTGGCTGATGATCTATTGTCCTGACTGGATGAGGAGGCTCTGAGCCCACTACTAACACATCTGAATCCTCCTTGCGTTCCTCTTTGACCTTGACATCACTTTTTATTTTCTGGAGATCTGCTGGCAACTCCGGCTTCCGTTCAGTGTCCTTACCCAAGCTGCTCAGTTTTAAGCTTTCACTTAGGATTGGTTTACCATAGGGTGAAACAGACTGTATGACTGGTTTGCTGCCGTCTTCCATCGTCCTTTTGTCATGATTTGAGTTTTCCTTTACAGGTGCACGACTCTCCTTGATCTTGTGCTCTGTGGATGAAACTTCTCGTAGTCGATCTACACTATCCCGATCAATATCTTTGGATCTGTCCCCTAGACTGCCTTGTCTTAGGGAATCACTGGGTGTCTGGCTATTGCTGCGGATGAGGTTACTTATTTGGTGGCTGACTGGGGCAGATGCTGGAGAAGATCTGTTAGAATGATGCCTGCTCTTGTCCAAGATGTCCCTAAATGAAAAAAGACGAGATGTTTAATCGAAATGGCATGAATCAAATTAACAGTTGTAGCTAGTAGACAACAGTATAATTCTTATACATAAACAAAAGAAGATTTAAATTAACCATCCTAGGCTTAGTCTTTGAGACGCGCTTCAACTACTACTCGAAAATACATTTATATTCACTGTGTTTCATAAAACATTTTCCTCTACAAGAGCAGGATGGCACCTGGTATGTCATATTTTTAATAATTACCAACTAGGTTAGTCTGCAGCTGCCAGTGATGCATATGGCAATGCTGTCTGTGCCCCAAGCAGTGTTTAATGAATTTTTCTATGCAATATCTGACTAGAAAAGTATTGAAGAACTCCATGGACATTCAGTTGTCTAAATTAATTGCATACGTAGTCTATGTTAATAACATTACAATGTGAATGGAACTGAACAAAAGGAAAGCCTGTGGTACTGGAAGTGGCACTGAAGGGGTGTGATAAATAGCTGATTAGGTGGTAACTACCTTTCTTTTTCTCTTTCATCCTTTGAGAGAGAGATTTCCCTCTTGTCTTCCCGATCTCGCTCATGGTTGTTCACAGATGAACTCCGCTCCGGGTCTCCAATCTTGGACCACTGGGGGGGTGTTGGAAAAGATGGTGGAGTACGATGTAGTCGGTTCCATGGTTCATGGGGGCTGGTGAAGCTCTGGAGAGTTGGACTTTCTTTATGAGTGAATAAGCTGTTGTGAGCTGTCGAAGTATGGAAATATAAACTTCGTTATAATTTAGGAAATAAAATGACAGAAAGCAGTGTGGCCTAAAAGCAGCAGTGCCAGTGAGATTGCACTGCTGGAGATCAGGTAAAAAGTGCTCAAACATGTAATCCCAATAATTGTAATAATATGCCTAAAAGCTTTTAAGATCCAGAACCCAAGTATAGTATGAGCAATGCATGTGTGCTTTCACAGAGTCTACATGAGTTTTTAAGATATTGTGTTCATGCAGAGAAGAAACAAAGGAACTGCACAGATGAATTCTTGTGGTGGACATAATATACCCTGCATGAAGATTTTCTTTCCTAGATAATGGCGCTAAGTAAAAGGCATTGCTGCTTTCAACGTCACACTTTATTTTGCCTGCACTGCTTAGCAGGTGATGTTCACAGTTAGAGAGGTAATTATACCCTGTATTTTTGAAATGCGTACAATAAAGATTAGCATCAATACTTCTCTGGCTGCACTACTATGCAAATCACAAGCACAGCACCACTGCCACCAAAGCACATTTAGAATTGCCTTGCAGCACTTCAGCGGATATGCAAATGAATGGCGCCCGAGTGACCCAGAAATGATTACTACTCATCTACCCTGGGGCAGCAGGTGACCAATCAAAATGCAAGGATTTATACTGACGTACCCAGTCTAATTTACAATTGACTGCAAAACTTTGAGCCAGTACTTACTTAGAGCATGACTGGCTAATCCTCCAAAGGCATTGCTGCCTAAATTCCCAAGGCCGCTGAAGCTGCTTGACCTGCTAAATGGATCTGGAAAGGCAAACAGGGATTGAAGAGGCGTGATCCAAGAGCACTAGAGAATGAAACGCGCTCCTGACCCTCTCCCTATGTCTTATCAGTACCATTTGGGTTTAGTACTACTTGTTTTCCTGATTCCCCTATTGAAGCTGCTTCTTACGTTAGCAGCAGTAGCTGGACAATCAGTAAAAGGATGCCTTGTGTTACATATATTTATTGAAGAGTGCGGACAGACCAAGAGTATTAAAGTACAGATACTGAAGGCAAATTAGGGCTTGTTCACACGGAGTTTACACTCCGTGTTACAAGAGCTTTAGGGATCTGTCTTGGGGTCCGCACTGTCGGTCCCCAAGACGGATCTAAACAATTAGCAGTGAGATTATCACTGCTGTCTATGTCGAACACGCAGCGGTGTTCAGATGAGGGATCGCCGCTGCGTGTTTCAAAAGCGCAGCACGGCTCCGTCTTGCCATGTTCGGCATAGACAGCAGTGATAATCTCACGGCTAATTGTTAGATCCGTCTTGGGGACCGACAGTGCGGACCCCAAGATGGATCCGAAAAGCGTTTGTAACACAGAGTGTAAACTCCGTGTGAACAAGCCCTTAATAGCCTTGTCAATAAAATAAAGTATGCAATATTTCTGTTTGTCAATACTTTGGGCATGTAAGAGATTAGGAGAGTACAGTGTGACTGTAACATAACTGTACAGCAACTTCTGACAAAACAAAGGTGAGTCAGAATTAAGGGTACTACAAAAGTACCCACGTTTCTACTGACACCACATTGAAGATGGAACCAAAGAGAATATAATCTCCCCAACACTATTAATGGAAACTAAAATTAGGGAGTCATTCCAAATATGTGAACTGGAAATGAAGAATGAGATTTCACTTGATAAGGGTTATGAAGCTGAAGGTTGTCTTTGCAACTCCTACCTCTAGTGGCCTGAGGTTCTCTCACCTACCTTCCTTCCATCAACTATAGCACCATACTGACAGCACAGGCACAAAGTGTGTGAAAGTGAGGAGTGGATTTTACTTACACTTACCCGCCAAATGGCTTGTGGGTAGAAAACTGCTGTGATGTGGAGAAGGTCCAAATGCTGTGGCTCCTGGGTGTGTGGGACCTGGACATATAGAAATTGATCTTAGTGATTTCAAGCTGTGACAGCTTTTAACAATACAAGTCTGAGTAGCTAGTCCTAAAGGCAATGCACATATTTACCTTTATTCTTATGTTCGATGCAAATATGGACACAATTAGCAGAAACCCAAACTACAGTCTTAACTACAACATTTAGAAGGCAAACTAAAAAATATGAACAGTCAAACAAAAAGATCAAAAATTAAGATATGCAGTCTATGAGACTGTGAAATTATTCAATGAAATCTAAAAAATTAAGAATGCTTTAGCGAAACACATGAGGTCCAGCAACACATTATATATTACGACTTCACCGTTTGCAGCTCATCTTTAAATACTTTTATTATTTTAAGAAATCTTTCTTTTGAAAAAAATACACCACAGCTGACAGCTATTGGTCACGTGTTCTAAAATCTGGTAAATTGGGGGCAACTTTTCTGTTACATTCAGCACATGGGCAGGGTGGGGGCAGTTTTGTGTTTTTGGCACCACCTGTCTTGAGAAAACAAAAACATCACACAGGAAAGAACCAGTCCAGCCTGATGCTTTTACTCCAATAGCAATCTTTGGGTTGTGCCATCATCAGAGACCAACTAGAATAAGAAAGAATAATTTTTTTTTATTAATGAAGTACAGCACGGATTATCATCAGAAGTTGTAAGATTTAGTTTGTAGGTAAAGTCATGCAGATATGGGTGAAAAAGATGTGGACTTCACCCCCAAAATCTCTGTGACAATCTGCTGTGTGAACAAGCTGGTAGACTGAACACCTTCAAAATATCTGGGTAGTCCACATGGGATTCTGTAAAGATACTTTAGGAGAGCCCTCTGTAAGAAACAGTCTGACTATCCAGAGAGAAGCCAGGGATTGTTTCTCGCTGTTCCTGCCTTTTCCTCTGTTGAACATGCAGCACTGTATGAACTCTGTGTATCCAGTATAGCAGGCAGCCTTAAAGGGGATTTATCGCTTCATCAGTTCGGCTGTTTGCTCGTAGCTTCGTTTTCTCAGTTCCTCAAATCGAGGGGTGTTTCTTAACTGAAGGGGGATGACGACATCATCCCCCCCCTTCACTGTTCGTGCTTGCTCCTGAGTCAGTGTGTTTGTTTGAGATCAGTGGGAGGGGATAGCACATCCCCCCCCCTCTGTCTACATGTCACTGTGTTGTTCCTCTCCCTATGAAGTCTTATTTTGTAAGAGCGGTATGTTTACGTATCACAGGCCTGCATTCAGTCTAGACAGTCTTCCATGAACTCAGACCACTGATCTCTTCTCCTTTCTCAGATGGAGGTTTGTTACAGTTGAATCCAGTCTTCTATGAACTCATCCAGAGCAGCACAGATGTGTCTCCTTTCTTTGTTTACACGCAGGAGCATTAGGGTGCACCTCCATGGCAATGAAGAAATATCGGTCGGTTTATCCGACCGGTATTTGTCCGGTTTGTGGGCCGTGCACACGGCTGCGGGTGGGGGGGCACGATGAGCGGAGAAAAGCCCACCCCCTTCACATTGGAATGCACATATTCTGTCCGAAAACCGGCCAGAAGAATGTGCATGTAGAATGTTTTGTGGACGGACGGCAGGTGGAAAAACTGCTGGGCGGAAAACCCGTGCAGTGGGGACTGCTGCACGGGTTTTCCATAGGAGCCCGTTGTGCTCATTTCCGGCTGTTTTTCAGGCGGTCTGCAAAACCGTAAACTGCCTAAAAAAAATAGCCAAAACCTTGCCATGGGGACATGCCCTTAGGCACCGGACACAATTCTGCTGTTTTCTGATTGTAGAAGCAGCTGCAGTGTTACTGTGCAGCTGCTGGCTGTGCAGAGTGAAATGTCGCCGGCCCCTTATTTTGAGTGAGAGAGGCAGGAATGCGCGCTCCCATAAATACGACCGGGGGCCAGACAGAATCTAAATTAGTATAGACGTCAGCCAATAAAATGAAAGGAGGTGGAATCCGACCGGCACTGGGGAACAGTGTTTACACAAAACGAAGATAAGGGAGACTGTGAAAACAAGACAGCTATGCAAATAACATCCAATTGCAAAGTTGCTTGTTTTCACTGTCCCCTTATTCTGAAGACCATTTAATGTAATGATACAACCCCTTTTAAGGGGTTGTCTCACTACAAGGATTGCTTTTTATGTTAAAGATCTTGCAAAAACAAGCCACTTTGCAATATGTGTCCATTAACAGTGTCCTATGTATTCTGAGATATCCCCTCTTGTATGGGTTGCATCTGCTCCGCGGGTTGCTATAGCTACAGAACTGTTCAATCTCATGATAGGCTGCCAGCATTGGTTACTATAGCTACAGACCTGGCTTCTACTGCAGCCTAGTGGAAGCCAGTAAACACGGCCCTGAATTAAAAGTGAAACCAAGAAAACAGGACTGAGATAAGATGAATCAATGTAGTGAGACAATCCCTTTAAGGCCTCGTGTTTCTATCTCCGGCATCACTGGGGAACTGCAGAACAGTTTTGCAGTCCCGTTACTGGGACTAGTATGTCAGCCTCAGTAACAGGGAAAAATTAGCAACAACAATAATAAAAAGATGCATTGTATAAATTCAACACAATAATATTTTTTTTTACCTTATTTGAAAAAATAAAGACAAAACCGCCCAAAAATTAATAACTAAGATAAAACAAAAATGCTAAAAGCCCAAAACACAACTTGTTTAAAACTATAACCACTGTTCATTGTATGTTGGAGCTCAGCCTTAATAGATACCGTCCAAATGGAACCATGTCTATAGTTAGCTTTTCATACATGTCTTACCCTTTCTTTCCCAAAGCTAAACTATGACGGAGCTTTCAAAAGTCAAGCTGAAAGCACTGTCTGCTATGGAGCAAGAATAATTTGTTTAGTAACACAGTATAATTTTGTAGCCTTAACATAGGATTATAAAAAGGTTGTCCATGATAAATTTATTTTTTTTCCCCAAAAACACATCCAATGGTCAAGAGTGGCATACATCTTTTTACTAATCCTGGATAACCCTTATTAACTTTTATTGCTTGCTGAATATGCCTAATTACCTTTAGTTTCTGGCTTTTGACAAAAAGCAGCATTTTAGATGTAAGTATTATTCCCCACTTAAGACCATGCCAGGAACTGTTCATCTTTGTCTTAGAAATAATTTCTTCTAGGTCAAGGACAAGCAGCTCTACAAAGTCAAACCAAGCTGGTAAAGGCTTTAAACAACCATTTTCCACTTCAGAGAGCAGTGTTTGCACCAGAAACAGGCTATTCTGCTCCCTGAAGATTTCAGACTGTTAATAATGGGGATTTGCTCGGCCCAGAGAGCGCCTTCCAAGCGCTGTTCACTCAAGGCTTTTTGAAAAAAAAAAAAAAAAAAGCCTTCTCCAAGTGAAGACGGCAGCCGAGCCCTTAGAGCGGTCTTGTGCTTATTAAATGGAACAATTCTCAAGCGGCTGCACATCCATCTTAAAGACGGCAAGTCTGGAGATAGATGGCGCACCGTGAGTAACAAGGGAGCTCAGCCAGAGCAATGGTTCATGCTGTGACATTCCTGTCTGATAAGGAAAGAAGGATGACATGAATACTGTGTGGAAGGCATTTTATTTATTCCCTAATAGATGCTGCAGTGCCTGCGCTCTGCTATCTAAATTGGGAGCCTAGCATTTACTACCTGTAGTCTGCCAATTTTGCTTTCAATAGACTTTAAAAATGGTAAATATCTAATGGTAGTTAGGAAAATGATGTCCTTTTAAAGCCGTTATTTTTCACAAATGTGGTTGATATTAATAAGGCATTTATCCATATGCTATTTTCCCATTAGGAGCATTGATAGTGATAGACTGCTACAAGCATGACCAGACAAAACCATGCATTTTAACATTTAGACGTCCATTATGCAGCTAGCAGACAGCAGGCACGCTCTATGAATGTTTAAAGAATATTTTGCAGGTTGTAATGCTGACATTGTGGCAGTGTAGTCTTAATGATAAATCAATCTCCTCCTGTATTGACACACCGAGCCTTTAGCTAAAACTGTATCAGTGTCCAAGATATTTTACATATTTTTTCCCCCAACATTAACCACAGAAGTGAAAGTTTCAACTTGGAAGGAACAGTTGTGTATAGGAAGTAAAGAAATTTTCTATGATATACATGGTTCAAAGCTGTTTCCTCTAGGTGCCATGAACAGATTTTTTAATCATTAGGGTATGTCCACTCAACGGAATGTTCATTGATTTGTTAAGTCTTACAAACATACTTAAACTTGTAATGGATATTTGTGTGTTAATGAGCAGTGGTCATGAGCAGCAAAGGACATTAAGGTGTTAATAAGCCTTCACACCTACAGCAAAAGATAATTCTGTATTAAAATTATTCAGTAACCATATGAGAATCGATCTGTCAACAGCTTGCTGATGGTTTCCTAGATATGCAAGTAAATTCTTAAAATCAGTATAAAAATCCCTCCCCACCGACACACAAATTATTCTTAGAAAAACTGTCTCATCTATTCTGGATGGACTGGGTAGACACTTCCCTTTATAAAGAACAGAAAGGCAAACAATTCTATCAATTATGGAGAAACTTTATTGTTCTACTCCCAGCTCATATTCGAACAAAACTCAAACACTGTTTCAGCCTTACCACTTGGTACTTGGAATACCAAATCGCAGATGACGACCCTAACTGGTGACACTTCATCCCTCAGAAATGTGGTACTGTCATTATGCTAAAGTGATAGTGGATCTCTCACTCTCTGACGGATGTGCCAGGCGCTCCTTCCCTCCCGGGCCCCTTCCCCTCTTTTCCCCTTCCCCTCTTTTCCATGTTATTAAATTGCTCTTCTCAACTCTACCGATGCCGCCTTTGGATGCGACTAATAGACCTGGAACACTAGCCTCCACTCTAGAGCGACATTGAGGCGCCAAGTGATAATGCAACATTTGCAAAAAATTATGACCAGGTGAACTCTATAGGGTCGCATCATGAGGCGACATCGTCCTATCTCCTCCCTCTACCTCGCCTACACTATCTAAACCTGTGCCATGCTATCTCACCTCTAAGACATAATTTGTTACATGCCTCTTCCATTTACAGGTTACGCATATCCCACGTCGTTAATAATTTGCATGCGAAGCCCAGACTGCTGGCTATGTCGGACTTTTCTACTTTCCATATCAGGACTGATAGTTGTCATTTCAATATCGTATAACCACTGTCAATGCAACTTTTTCTTCGCTGTACCTAAAATGACCATGTTGTATGAAGGAGAGTAATAGATTGTTCTACTATATTGTTTTTTTTAATTTTCCACAAAAATTCTTTAATAAAAACATGTTGGAAAAAAATAAATCAGTATAAAAGGTAATACAGATACAATACAAAGATAGCATGTTACACTTGCATTATGTAGCACCTGTACACAGGGGTTAAGTCTGTTGCTGGATTTTAAAATTGCATGCAAAACCCCACAGCAATTGGTGCAGATGTTGTTGCAGATCGACTAGGCGTGCAATCTAACTGGTGCAAATTATTTACGTGCAGATTTTCTCTGTAGGTCCCCTATGGACAGGAATGATCCTTGATTTAATATTACATTTACTAGTTAGGCGCTTTTCAACTGAGAATTTTTGTTGCTGTTGAGTATTTGTCATGGTGCCTCTGAGTGTTCTTCTGACTTCCAATTAAAATGCCCACTTGGCTGCTTTTCACATCCTGAAGAAATAAGACATACAGTTGCACCACTACCTAAGCAACATGTTTGTTTTGTCACATCACAGCGATCGCGGTGACCACACCAGTGAGTTTGTAAGACAGAGGGAGCTGTGATTGCAGGATATGAATGGGATGCCACAGCAGACAGGTTTACCAAAAATAAGGAATCAGGAGAATGCAACAAGGTTTTGCATATCTATTTTATCAACCCGTACAATACACTGCTCAAAAAATAAAAGTAACACTAAAATACCACATCCTAGATCTCAATGAATGAAATATTCTAGTTGCAATTCTTTATTCATTACATAGTGGATTGCCTTGAGAACAATAAATCAAAAATGAACAATTAAAATCAAAATGAATATCCCCCGGAGGTCTGGATTTGGAATAATACTCAAAATCAAAGTGGAAAATCTAATTTCCGGCTGATCCAACTTCAGTGGAAATGCCTCAACACAAGGAAATGAGGCTCAGTATTATGTGTAGCCTCCACGTACCTGTGTGACCTCCCTACAATGTCTGAGCTTGCTCCTGAAGGATCTCCTCCCAGACATGGCTTAAAGCATCAGTAAACTCCTGGACAGTCTGTGGTGCAATGTGACGTTGGTGGATGGAACATGACATGATGTCCCAGATTGATTGGATTCAGGTCTGGGGAATGAGCAGGCCACTTAATAGCAATAATGCCTTCATCATGCAGGAACTGCTGACACACTTCAGCCACATGAGGTCTAGCATCAGAAAGAACCCAAAGTCCATTGCACCTGCATATAGTTTTACAATGGGTCTGAGGATCTCATCCTGGTGCCTAATGGCGGTCAGGGTACAGCTGGCTAGCACATGAAGGGCAGTGCGGCCCTCCAAAGAAATGCCTCCCCTCACCATTACTGACCCACTGCCAAACCGGTCATGCTGGAGGATGTTGCAGGCAGCAGAATGTTCTCCACTGTATCTTCAGACGTCTGTCAAATGTGCTCAGTGTGAACCTGCTCTCATCCGTGAAGATCCCAGGGCACCAATGTCAAATCTGCCAATCTTGTTGTTTTCTGGCAAACGCCAATCACCCTGCACGATGTTGTAAACCAACACCAACTTGTTGACGTTGGGCCCTCATACCATCCTCATGGAGTCTGTTTGTGATAGTTTGAGCAGACACATGGATATAAGTGGCCTGCTGGAGGTCATTTTGAAGGGACTGCTCCTCCAGTTCCTCTTTGCTGCTCAGTTGTTGCCCTCCTACGGCCCCCTCCACGTCTCCTGGGGTACTGGTATTTGCTCCATGCTCTGGCCACTGTGCTGACACACACAGCTAACCTTCTTACCACAGCTCGCATTGATGTGATATCCAGGGAGAGCTGCACTACCTGAGCAACTTCTGTGGGTTGTAGACACTGCCTTATGCTACCTCTAGCGGTGAGAGCAATGACCAAATGTGAAAGTGACCAAAACAACAGCCAAAAAGGATGAGAACAGAGAAATGGTCTGTGGTCACCCCCTGCAGAACCACTCCTTTATAGGGATTGTCTTGCTAATTGCCTGTCATTTCTATCTATTTTTTGTCCCATTTGAACAGTAGGATAAATTGATTTACAATCAGTGTTGATTCATAACTGGACAGGTTGCTTTCACAAAAGTGTGATTGACTTGGAATTACATTGTGTTGTTTAAGTGTTCCCTTTTTTTTTTGAGCAGTGTATTAATAAGTTAAACTGCATTTATCGTATACTATCCCTATGTAGCCATCAGAACACAATTTTCATGGTGGCTGCCTTCTTACTGCCTTTTGAAAAGTATAGATTACTGCAGGATGAGATCAACTGAAACAAAGTAAAGCATACATAGTTGGGTAAGATCTATGCTGTATTTTTAAATCCATTTACATGGTCATGGACTGTTTCCTATGTGTTGGCATGTTTGGTAATGCTAACATTTTTTACCTCGTATATTTTTAAGTGACATTTAAGCTGTTACTATTAAAAGTTACGTTTTAGAAAGTAGTCTTTTTTTCTGGTGTCAGTTTTTATTCATATACGATACCGTTTTTGGTATTTTTTTTACCATTTGACGGATACCTGCACAACATCACAATAACCATTTCACAGCCCCGATACAAAAAGATCCAGGTGACGGAACCGAGCTACTGATCATGTATGACCTTGGTCACCAACATGTTAGGTGAATGCTTAGAGATGGAATCTAAAGAATGATAGGTGGTGCTATAACAAGTGCATAACGACAATATCTAGACACAGGAGCATTATTTTATTATTAAAAAAATTTGTTGTGAAACTTATCTTCTGTACATAATCTAAAAGATAACTGTAGATTTATTTGTGGTATTGCCACTTTAATCAAAGGTGGAGCTTTACTTTATCTTTAATGTAGTCCAAGTGTTCACACAATAGAATTAAACAAACAAACCATGTAACAAATGTCATCTCCCAACTTACCAGTGCTGGAAAACAAAGGTCTGGCTAAATCATGTGGGTAAGGAAACCCTGGAACCACTCCGGGAGCAGGTGGTCTGCTGAACAGATCAAGCTTGCCACAAATGTCCAACTTAGGAGGATCCATCTGCATCTGCTAGAAAAATAAAACAGGGACAACACAAAAGCTCAATAAATTATTCAAACTGATCACACTAAAGAGGTCCTGTGACATCCCCTGACCTGTATTTTAGTAAATCCTTGTGTTCCCTGTGAATAAGAATTCTAAAGTATCTTCTCTTATATCTCTGTTTTGTGCTGTTCTTCGGTTACTCCTTCTAGAAATGTATTACTGAATTAGTCAGATGGGCGCTGCCATTTGAGAAAAAGCTCCTGCATAGTCTGACATTGTCCAGCCAGTTTTGCCATGGTAAGTGTGGGCAGGGACACACTGTTCTAAAAACTGAAATGGTAGCACCCAGCGGACCGATTCATTAACAAATTTCTAGAAGGGATAACAGAGGAACAGCACATCACAGAAATATAAGAGAAGATACTCCAGGATTGTTACTTCATAGAGAACACAAGGATTTACTAACGGCCACAGGACCTCTTTAGACATCATCTAGGTTAATGCAGTCATTAAAAAGTAGCAGTCTACCGATCAACATCTGAACATCAAAGTGATTCGAAAACATTCAACTGTTTTTAACCTTTGCAAGTATCACAGGAAAAAAGGGTTCTGTGAAACAGATTTATTTACTTCGCTTAACTTGCAAAGAAATTCAATTAATGAAAAAGGCCAAGAACAGTTCAATCACGTTCCACATCCTTGCCTTCTCTTACCTCTTTCAGTCTAATGCCCTACGACCAGTGTATGACTTTTATTTTAAGTATGATCGCTGTTGTTCTCAGTATTTAATTCTATTCTGAACATTTATCGGATAAATGACAATATATTACTTTACAGTATACATGTTTGCAATATTATTGAAAACATGGGAAGTTTTTTTCATTTTGAGGATTTAAAAATGCATATGCCCTTGGAAAATCATTTGACCCAGAGATACTTTGATTAACACCTCCGGCTCTGTCAGACTCAATTCTCTCAATGGGCTTGTGAAAAGGTTACTGATCCACGGGAGCGGTATTAAATACTTATGCTTCGTTTCAAAGCAGGCCTAGAGCACTGGGGCACCATCCCCCACCAAAGCACTGAACTATGCCAGTAAAGACAGAAGCTTTGCTCCCTCATTATTGGAGTTATTTTCTGTAAGCTATTATAATAAGATTCTTTGGACAGTGCAGCAATAAATCTACAGATAACAGCTACAGATTCCAAATGGAACAAAGAATTTCTGAAAACCGCCAATCACTCCTTTAATTACAGGACTAAGCTTAAGAGGAACATGTGCAAAACTACTGGTAAAAAAAACTGATACACAAGCACTAATATTTTAGTTGACAAATTATTTGCCTTTAAAGTTAAATATTTCACAAACTTGTATCAAACGGAGGTTGATCATGGAAACTACACATCTGAACCGCCGTAAATATGGGGAATCTACATGTGCTAGCAGCAAAAGGATTATACAAGTAAATGCAGCCCTGTGTGGTAAGTGAACTGTAATCAGGCAGAATCCCCTCATTAACTAAATCCCCCTATACCTAACTGTGATTAAAGGCAGCTTTGCTGTTTCTAACTTGATATGGCTATGTTTACTCGCACGTTATCTTAGCTTTTACAATCATTTTTGTTAACGTTTCTAATCACATAACCCTCAATATGAGCGTACACTAAAATAACGGAGACTCGCATACAGATCTATCTTCTTATATACCCTTAACATGGGAAAAATGGCTTTAACACGTGGAAACACTTTGATGATACAGATGCATGGCTGTAGCTTATCTGTCGGTAAACCACAAATTGCTGTTACCAGCAGTCTCTAATCTGTGAATGGACTCTAGACTACAGGTTACGTTGTTTGCATTTCAGTGCACTGCTTTAACGAATACAAAAACGAAGCAGTAAACACAAAGCCAAAATGGCACTCTCTATTCAATGTAGGAAAGCAGATCTGTTCTAAATATTGATGACGCTTTACGCCATATTCATGATGTACTTTAGCCACGTCGTCACAGCCGACTAAAGAGGAGGGGCTTTGTGGAAAGAGGTGGGGCTTTGTGGCAAAGGGGCATTGTTTAGTGTGCAACACCTGGCACCAAAATGTTGCAGGAATTAGTAGAATAGACTAAACCAAGTAAGAGAAAGTGTAAAAGAAGATTTATCAACACTGTGAAAAATCTGCCTTATTTTTAGACTCGAAGTCTAAGTTTGCACTAAGTATTAGACAGTTTAAATCTATCTGATGTCTAGAATTAGCATGGGCTCAGTGTGTGACCCTGCATAGGGTGCATTGGATGCGGTTTTCTAGCTGTTAAGAGCTATGTAAGGCAAAAGAACACTATGCCAAGACCATATTTGTTGTCACCTTCTCATAATTATTGGCAGGTACAAAACCCTTTCAACAGATTACAGTATATAAATGTGGAATCACTTCAAACGTCCCTCTACTTTAGTTTACAGATTTACAGTCAAGCTGAAGTTGTCTCGATTGCAACAACCATCTGTCTTGCTCTCACAGCCTTCCATAGCATTGACCTCTTCACAACTGATGTGTTTTCTACACTAACGGTACAGAATTTAGTTCAGTTTAAGCTTTCTGCTTAAATCCCCACGGATTTGTTTTAAAAGCATAACGCATGAATGACATTTGTACCACTATGTTTGCTTTCAAGCATTAGGATTACATCAACGAGGGTCTTAAGGAGGGTTTGCCATCAAAAAGAACCTCAGAACCAAAAATCTAATACATGGCATTTACCTTCATTTTCTGCTGATGGTGGTAGATTTGCCACGCTATCTGGACATGTACTGCACACCACTTGCCTGGTTTCTGCAAAAGCAAGGAAAACGCAAGTGAGCACGGGAATGGCTTTGTGCTAAAGATCGTTCACTGGGGCCACAAGATTACTTTAATGGAATCAATATTAGATAGATGCAAATGTGAACTTTTCAGTTTAGTAAATTAGCCTTATTATTTGTAACTGTTCCATTACATGCTCAGGTACATTTGACTATGGATTACTTGATGGATGTGGGCTTGGGGACTAACACTCCACTGCTGTATACTGCAGTGCTGCTAAACAACTTCTCTCAGAAGGGTTACTTGTCATAGGAAGGGCAGTGCCAACTGATGTCTAGGTCGTCCATATTTCAGAGGTAAGAGAAGGAGTGTGCAGTTTTATGTATTTAACAATATTATTAATTGTATTTGAATAACATTAAATGAACTGTATTAGAATAGATACACTTACTCTTACAGATGTCCTGTATGGGTCTGTAACCTGCAAGAGAAAAAGATATGTACTCTAGTTCCCCGCAACATACAGAGGTAAATATTGGCTAAGCCATATAGCATATCCAATATATCAGAATGTGACCTGGGCTGTGTGTGTAAATACACTAAACAAGGCATTGACATGACGCACTGCTTACAGTCAATACTAACTTTCACATGACCGGTCTAAGTTTCACAGCAGTATCGTCTAAAACTTGATGGGGAATATTACAAAATTGTATCTGGGTATGCAGATCACATTAATGGGAACCTGTCACATAGATTATGCCCCCCTTGCTGAGGACAGCACAAGCTCTTGTCAGACATGCTCTTTCCAGCGCTGTGTCCCTTATTCTGTAAGATGCTGGAGTTTTAGAGTATTTAATGTTCAAATCTTATTCATGAGCAGGTGTTAGCCTCACCCACCAAAGGCTAGCTCCACCCACTGACAGTTATCCACATGTTTCTACCTATTCAAAGTAATAGGTTTGTCAGTTGTTAGGTGGGCGAGGCTAGCCCCAGGTGGGTGGGGTATGAAAAAAATTGACTCTTTTCATGACTTTTCTGGCTGACAACTGCAGATTTGAGCATTAAATACATGAAAACTATAGCATCTTACAGAATAAGGGACACAGCACTGGAAACCGCAGGTCTGACACTACCTTGTGCTGTCCTCAGCAAGGGGGCAAAAACTATGTGACAAGTTCTCTTTAAGGTCATGACAGTACAGTAATGTTGTTTGACATCTCAAGTATATTTTGCAGCAGACTGGAACAATATTAGGGCAGATTACACAATAGCCTCCATTTTCTCATAAATGCCTGCTTAATACTGTCAGTATACACAGTGCAGAGTTCTAAACAAGTGATAAGTATATAACAAATAAGGTATAAATGTTGCCTTACTTATCTTGGACTAAGTTATGTAATGTTTTTCTTACATGCATACCGCATTCCAACTGCTTCAAATGAAATGAATGGCCATCTTTGATTTAAATTCACTTGTCTGTCAGCTCTCTCTTGTATATGGCTATGTAAAGCTAATTTTAAAGGGGTTTAGCCACGATATATTGTTTACGTGGGATCCTTCCAAAATGGATATTTAATCACTTTTCTAAATATATGTGATTACAAAAAGTGAAGCCTCTGAGAACTACAGCTTTAATCAGATGCCCTTAATTTCCTGAAAGTTTACATTAGACACGACCAGGAGCTGACCGGAGCTGTTTGCACTTCTTATCTGATGACAGGGAACATGAACAAGCTTGCAAAGGGCTGGGGAGAAAAGTGCAATGTATGAGGCTGTCTGCTGTATAGTGAATCCACTGGTTGTAATCTTGAGTAAACATTAGAGACGCTCCCTGCTTCCTGGCTCTGCTCAACACCCTCCCTCTCCCCCCTGCAGCCGTTCATGCTTTTCTTCTCTCCTGAGCAAATAAGAGGTACGAAACTTCACTTCTTGGCAAAACCCCTTTAAAACGGTTACATGGACCTAGAGAACAGTGATTTTTGTGAGTGGAGATTAATTAAGAGAATGTTAAAGCTAGCCTTAGCCTTTATAAATATTGTAATGGGAAAAAAGAACATTAACCTTAAATCACTGCAAAAACAGAAACGTGAGTATTTTGTTTTAGGTTATTTGCATCAAACTGTAGAAGTAAGGCCAAAGGTTCCAATAGGAGCCCTGGTCGTAGATTCCATAAAAAAAAATAGTGCAGCATTATTTTTTTCTGGTCTGAAATTCTACATATCTGATACAAGTATACAGAAAATTGTACAAACCCCAGGAGTCTTCTGTAGGAGGGTAGGATGTACTGCTCCAGGCCTAGTTGTGACATCAATAGTGTTTGAGGTCTGTTGTGAATAAAGAAAAAAAGATGGTTATTCTTTTAAAAAATATGCAACTACCAATTTGCATGTTGCAGTCATTTGCTGTAAGATTTGTGATTTTCAAAACATATATTATACAGTGCAGAAATATTTTATATCTTAT
Organism: Phyllomedusa bahiana; assembly: GCA_025379985.1. NCBI lineage: Eukaryota > Metazoa > Chordata > Amphibia > Anura > Hylidae > Phyllomedusa > Phyllomedusa bahiana. The sequence goes on from JAODAL010000674.1 coordinate 68,151, forward strand.
GTACAAGATATGGATGACTGCATCAATTTAACCTTAGTCTCTATACTTTAGCACACTTAAAACAAAGCAGTAATACATACTCACCTTAGGCTGAAAAGCTCCCTGAAGAGAACTAAAAGGACCTGAATGTGGAAGCATTGATGGCATTCCGGGCATAGGCGACGTATATGATGGAAAGAACTGGAAGAACAACAGAGAACATTTCTTAGTGATATGGGGAACAGGGAGAAAGGCAAATAATATAATGTGTGGTCAGAAAATTAGAAGCTCAGCAAGCAAATTGTTTACAAACCATAAGCTGTATTTCAAAGTCTAGACAGTGCTAGTAGCAAAGTATTACTATGAAATGTACTATTTGGAGCGAGGTCAAAAGCTACAACAATGGATTATTGAAAGATGTGCAATATATTCATTTTATAGAAACTGACTTTCAACATTAATAAACATACAAATAACACTCAGTTTTGCTATTCACGTTCATTTTCAAGTTTATATGGGTTGTTCTTTGTATAAATCTAATACACAGAAGTGTTTTAAAAATAATAGAAATTATATTATTAAATTATATAAGATCTATATAGATAAACATACATGGCAAAATGTGTGAACACTTCCAGATTACCATCATTACAGTTAAAGCTGTGCTTTATTAAAGGGAATGTATCCTCTAGATCTTGTTTTTCTGATAAAAATCAGATACGGATACATATCCTTTTCTTATCCGTTTTTATTTTATGACTGTAGATTTTTTTTTATTTTTGTTTGTATATATTTTTGTTTGTATATATTTATTTTTGGTTTTTTTTGTATATTATTATGGAGATCAAGCTTTTTTTTAATAGTATTTGGATATATATCTTACTGCAACCACATGGATGACAGGAACCTCTGTTCAGGAGCTTACCTACTGACTTCTATGGTAGAGTGTTAAGAGCATGTTCTGTGACCTGCATGGAGGTCATTGTGCGTATTACCTATTGTGAATGGCATGTTCTCTTTATATAGGTGTTACCTTTCATTGTCTGTGATAATAAGAAAACTGCTGAAAAGTGATCTCTACAGAACAGGAAGTGTTAGGGAATGTCAACACCACAAGGGCTTTCAGTTGGTTTGAAAACCGACTGTCAACCACTCCCATAGACGTTAATAGTAGACCACAGCTCGGATTACGATCGGATTTCAAATCCGAAAACCGTCCAAAAAACTTGGACATGCAGATTCTTCTGCCCGGTTTTAGGGTGGAAAAGGGTAGTGTTCAATGTTTAGGGGGATGCCCGAGAGAGCTTAAAGAAACTGTAAAATACTAGTTTCTTTAATCAAAATCCGACCGGTATTTTGTCAGTGTTGTGTGTCCGGCCAAATTGAAAACTACAAAACTTCAGTATTTTTTATTTTTTTTTTAATGGATAATGAAATATAAATCACCAAAATTCTTAAAAAATATATTTAACATAAAAGAATGATTTCCTTTAAAAAGTCTATGTCAAAGAAAATCTTTAAAATAACAGGTTTTAAGAAATTACATTTAAAGCTGCAACTTTATCTTACAGAATAACGACCAATGTACATAAGGAGGAACAGTAGTTTAAAATCATCCTCCTGCCTTTGTTTGCACCCAATTTTAGAGTGTGGGCAGGTAGGCACATCTGAGGTTTGCAATACACAAGTGTAATGCTTGGTTAGGTTCTGTTCACATCTATGTCAGAAAGTCTTGCTGGGCACTGCTAGTGTCCAGCGCCATGGAATAATCTAAAAAGGCTCTATCAGATGCCCAAATAGTGCTTTAAATGTATTTGCAACAGCACAAATAAACAGGGCTATCATCGTCTTGACCAGGGGATTATGAAACACTGAGTTTTTGAACCGTTCTTAGATGCAACATTTTACTGTACTTTATATAAATAAATTAGGGGTTTTGGAAAATATTCAGTAAGTGTGATCACACTCATTTTCAGATAGTTACAATTACATCTGAAAAAGGTCTGTCTAAAGAACAAGACTCTTCTGTCTTCTGCACAGAACAGCTGTGGATTAGCCCCAGTGAACGACAACTGGGCTGATCCTTGTGGGAATCTGCAGCATAAATCTACTCAGGCACAGATCCTCACGTAAAATACATGTTGGATTACATCCTAAATATGTGAAGATAGTCAAAATCTACCTATAGTAAAGTGGACAACAGCTAATCCTGATTCAACCCTCTAAACATAATTTATAACGTTCTTCATATAAAGTTAATACAAAATTCTTAATTTTCACTAAAAAACATAGTGAGCAGATTCAGTTTTCATTAACATAACAATGAGAACAACTGTACTGACATCATACAGCTCCTCTTGAAAGGATGACTATGGGATTTTTTTTGTTGGCCCCATAGAAATTCATCTGAGATGAACAGTATTGACAATAATTTTTATTAGTGGCCCCTGCATATAGTATTTATGACTGCCATTTAAGTCATGTGAGCAGCACTAGGGACCACTGAAATATACTGTGGACCAGATGTCATTTGAATGCATTGAGAGATTCATTTCTGGTTCACACAGCAGAAGCTGTGATTCAACAAGGAAGAGCGCGGGTTACATGACCTAACAGAAAACGTGTCATAGATACTATATGTAGTGCCCAGTAAGATGTTATCTGTACTATTCATCTCGGATGGAAAAAAAAGTGTCCTCAAGTGGATATTTATAGAGAACCTGTCCCATAGATTATACTACCTTTGCGGAGGACAGCACCAGCTAGTGACAGACATGCTGTTTCCAGCGCCGTGTCCCTTATTCTGTAAGAAGCAGCCGCTTCTGGCATTAACTACTCAAATCTCGCAGTTTTCAGCCACAACATTGTCCAGTTTTTCATGAAAAGAGGCCATTTAATTCATGCCCGGCCTACCTCACAACTGATTAACCCATTACTTTAAATAGATAGAAACACATGAATAACTGTCAGGTGGGTGGGGCTGGCCTTGGGTGGGCAAGGCTAACACCTGCTCAAGAATAAACTAGACTACTTTCTGGCTGCAAACTTAGAGTATTTAATACTCAAATCGGACAAACAAATAAAAATCTGGCAAACTGCTGCATCTTACAGAATAAGGGACACAGCGATGGGAACAGCATGTCTGTCATTAGCTTGTGCTGCCTTCGGCAAGGGGGGCATAATCTATGTGACAGGTTCCCTTTAAGGTAAGACAGATTAGATAGAGGTCGGTTGAACCGGCTGATTTTAGTGAAACCAGTCACCCATCTAATGTGTATGGTGGCATTCTGATTCGCTTTAGATTTTGGACAGATGATGTTCAGTGAGATAAGTATTGAACAAGTTGGATTTCAACTGCCCAATAGTTTTATTCTCTTCTGCCTATTCAGAACACACGCATATTTGGCTGAGCTAGGCATGTATGTGTATGGAGAGATCAGGAGAGATAGTCCTCAAATAAAACACCAGCTATGGCCAGCTTTCGATTGGCATATAGCAGACAAGTGCATTATAAATGAAAAAGAAAAAAGATAAAATAAAGGCAAATTTTGAAGACTTGATGGTTGCATATTCTGTGGGACAAGATTGTTCTAGGTAATCAGATTGTGATGGATCTAGTCCCCAGTTTAATTGTAGGTGTTACAATCTCACTTAATTTGAAAAAAAGTTCAAACAAATGTGATCAGATTATTCCGTAACAGCAGTTATTATGGTGGCCACTGCAGGAATCTGGTGCAGATATGCCCAATATTACACTGTGTATCATTTCATCAGAAACCTGCGGTGTCTAGCCTTCTCAATCACAGATGTTTGCACAATGGCAGCAGGAAATACAGCTTGGTAAACAGTAAAGAACAAAAATCACAGATGCACTACATTAAATAAGCTTTAGGTGCAGGGTACAAGCATTAGATATTGCTGTGAAAAGACAATTAACTCACATTGGTATGACGAAAGTATGGGTTGTCTAACTTGGGAGCATACTTGTCAAACTAAAATGGAAAAGAAAACAACAGCAAATGGGTACAGGGTAAAAAAAAACATGACTACAGCATTTATATTCAGCCTATATTAACTGCCAAAAGTGTCAGATTTATACGAATACAAACTATTTATACTAATACAAATTATTTCCACCATTGACTGCAGCCCATTTCCTAATAAACCACATTCAAACAAGCTTTGCAGGGTTTAACGTTTTGGAGAACATTCAAGGAATCATTTGGCCCAGTATTATTATAATATTTCCTTATAAAGCAAAACACATGGTACACTACCACCTTTGGCAAAACATATATAATATTTGGCATAGACAAGTTCTATAAACATATTAAAGTGAAGAAAATCCATTAAATTTGACCATTTTAACTTTTCAGCTCGAAAACCATAAGCAGTCTACAAGAGCTATTCAATAACAATGATCTGGTCTAGAAATAGATGTATGTTGTAGAAATACCCGTGTAACTGGCTAGATTTCTAGATAGCATGAGAAGTACAGTGACAACCCTAAAAGTTAGTAATTCTGCTGTGAAAAGAAGTGTTAGTGTTGAGCAAACGTTCCATATCGTCAAATATTTTCCTAGTAATAAGCAAGTGGAGGGGGAGGGAAGTGGTTTTGGACTTAGGTGCTCTACTTATCCTCACATTTCGAGCTGGGGTACGCACCATGGGGGGTGCATTTGGCGGCATAAGCTGCTTCGGGGGTAGACTGGATGTGAATGGGGTAAATGTGTGCTGATGAGTGTGTTGGTGCGTGTGTTGGTGCTGGTGAAACTCCGCCCTCAGCAGCGGCACAGAGCTGAGGGTGGCACCGGCCCGATCCGAAGTCTGGACCAGAAAACGATTATTCAGCTCCTGCCTGAGAAGTTCATGATCTATAAGAGACAGAAAGACAAAAAAAAACACAGAGGCCCATCGGCCCATCAGTTTCCCCAAAGTAATAGTAGGAAAAAGCGCAGATATTCACCTGGCATTCCCTGTTTCTGCAGGTCATGCTGTGGTGGTTTTCTACGTGAGGACTCATTGGTGGAGGTAAGAGAGATGCCTGTGACAAAGTACCAATCAGAATCCCCGAATGAGGCTGGCAATACATGCTTGGTTGGTTGAATGATATCAACAGGCTGGTATCTAAAGACAAGAAAGAACACCATGAGTCATCTCAGGAGAAAACACAACGGGCCTTTTTATAAAGCAGTATAACAAGCCACCCCCTCTAAATCTAACCCTCTTTCCCAATACTGCTCAGTGGCTAGGAAACAAAAGAATTTACCTTAATTAGACACTGCAGTGTACAAAACACTAGCTTTTAAAACTATATAGTTTTAGGGTATATAATTAGGGTGAGCCTCAAAACTCAAAAATAACGAAAACTAAAAACATAAGATTAAGTATAAACATTAAGTATAAAAAATTTTGATTTAGAAATAAAAACATGCAAATTAAACAAAGCATTCATCCACCCACAACAGTGACCTGTTCTATTAAGAACCGGATCTATCTGATAGGTAGCTATACATTTTCAATTTTATACTACTGAACACATTTTAAAAGGGCTACTCCCATTTCTTAGCTTTCTGGTTGCCCGTCACTGGCCACAGTGAACAGAGAGGTGCTCACTCATTATCTTCTATGGGAGTTCCAAATAGACAAATTTGGAATATTCGTAACTCCTATAGAAATGGATGGCGTGGAGACAACTACGGAAGCGTTGCCATCTGTTTGATTAGCCCGCCACAACCAAAAAGTTAAGGAACAGGAATACACTTTTATTGTAAATTAGTACGCTTCTATATTTATTGGAATTGGATTATTCAAGAAAAGGACCACCTAACCATAACTTAGTTTAACATTACTGGACTGAGTGCAAAGAAGGGACCTGTTCATGAATATCCAAATTACCCAAAGTCCCATGGTGCCATATATTCAAACATGGCAGAAAAATCACTCCTCCAGAAATCTGAGGCTGGGTTCACACAGAATGTTTTTTATGCATATATTTGCATGGATATTTGTAAGCCAAAGCCAGGAATGAAACCTACCGCTAAAAAAAGCATAATGGTAAGGCTTGTATCTCTTCTGTGTTTTAGACTCATTCTGGGTATTGGGTATTGTAAATCCAGCCTTACACATCTCACATTAGGTTTTCCATCCTGTTCATGGTATCCGTCTGGATAAAGTACAAAATGTATCATGACTAATACAGTGTCAGGGCCATAGAGATCTTTAGGGCAAACGTAATTCAAATTGGACCATCTTTGCCCTATTTACAAATTTCTGCATCGGACACAAGAGCATGGTCTACCATGCTTTCGTGTCTGGCACAAAGTACATATGGTTGGTAAATTGGGCAACTGTTGTTCAATTCGAACTACGTTTGCCCTATAGATCTCCCTGACCCCGCTGTGGTATCAATTAGGAAACATTTTCTACAGTATGCTGATAGACACCACTAACAGGGATGAAAAATGTGATGTGAATGGGGCCTATAAAAATTCCATGCAAATGCTGAAAAAACAAGGCTTTGAAGCCTCAGAAGTGACATTTTAGAAAGAACAAAAAATAATTTGTCAGATATTTCTGGAAAGCATCAATACCGCCAAAGGGGTTTAATTGCTCTGAAACGTGGAACATTCCTTTCATCAAGGAAACCAAAGGTAATCCACGTTCATTGCCCAATGAAAAACTAAAAAGTCTGTATTACATATCAGACAATAATTTGACAAATTTCTCATCTGAAGTCAAGCAATCCCTGTAATTAATTTTAGCAAGTAAGACGAAATGTTTTGACGTCAAAAGTTGGTACAATAGTAAAGAAATATATAAGTGCCTTTGAATTAATAGGCTTGGTAGGTGTTTAGTTTGGCGACACACGTTTGCTGGGCTTTATGGCTTACTCGGAGTCATATTACCAGGTAAACCTAATCAGCAGTGGTGTATTACGGGACAGTTATAACCCTAAAGTAACACATAAACCTACTGCCATGTACCAGTGTTTGTATCTGCTGCTTTCTGAGCTTATAATCTCAATTAATAGTACTGGTAGGAGGTTCAGTAGCTGCCACTACTCATTACATGACCTAATTTACTGTATCTATCAGATGCTGTATTTTATAGCTCACCTGTGTTACAATTCATCATACGTCTACACAATGAAATCAATGGGTATCAAATGCTTTTCAAAGAGAGTCAGATTTTCTCTGAGGGTTTCTACATGAGGCTCACTGACACTAATGGAGAACAGGCCCCTCAAACTTTTATAAATGGTCATTTAACATACACTGCAATCACAAAGTAGTACAGCTATACTTACCCGATATCCTGCTCCAGCAGGGTGGCCAGGAATTACAAGGCCATTAGTAGGTAAAGACGGTGGTGGTGGCAGTGAAGGAGGGGTAGCAAACATGGCCGGATGGTGCTGGGATTGAGATCTGAGGGCAAAGTGCGAGGTAGCAAGGTTGGGTATGGAAAGGGGCAGACCCGGACCGGCAGGGTGATGAGAAGGGATCTGGGGGGAAGACGGCAGGTGCTTGGGGAGGCTGATACTTGCTGCACTGCTAGCACTACTGCTCCGGCTGCATGAAGGACAAGAGAAAAGACAACAATTCAGCATTGACAATCATATTTCAAGGGATCAATATCAAATGCTATGTTCATAATAACACAGATATTGCATTATGGAGGTCTACATTCAAATGAAGATATATGAAGGATGCAAATGACAGAAAACTTGCTTTGCATTCATATAATTAGTTCTTTTTCTCCAACTTATTACCTGATGCTGGTGATTGTGTTGTTCTGCTGATGTACAGGATAACTGAGGTGAGAAGGAATATGATTCTGAGTTCGAAGTTCTGGGGGTAACAACTGAGGTTGGGACAAAGGTCGAGACTGTGGACGAGCTTGGGGTTGCGGCGTAAGTCGTGGTGGAGCAGGAGCTACAAGGGTTGGCTCTTTCTTTACTAGAGGGCTGGCCCGGGTACTAGAGGCTGGTGTGGATGAGGCAGAAGTGACAATAGCAGCAGGAGGTGGCTGTAGACTGTGCACAGGAGGAATATATGGAACTTCCGTGTTCAGCTCTTGGCTGCGCTCCAGCCCAGATACTTTAGGTAGACAAGTCGTTTGCGACTCCGCTTTGTCATTCAGATGTGCACCTAAAACATTAACACAGCATAGTTACTAGTATGAACTATCCTGTAAGGGAAAAGGAACTGTAATGTACAGTCATATGCAACAGCAAATACACAATTTACAAAAAAAAATTCTGCTATTCAGACTGGGTACAAAGGTTCTGAGAACTGTACACGTGCATCATGGCCAAACATGCTACAACCTTGTTTGCAACCTGGGAAATAAGTACCACCATTCCAGAAATAACTATATTGGAAAATAATGGCAACATAATAGATACTAAGTGGCAAGTTATTTCTACAAGTCATCACTTTCCCGTGGTTCTCACTACACTTTTTATTCTTTTGTGCAAAAGTAGATTTGTTCCAGCACCCAAGAAGCCAGTACTTCATATATAAAATTCACATTCCTTTATGCCATTAAAGTGCATGATGTTACAGATCAGCAGACGCGTTGTTTCGGGCACCAGCCCGTATTTGTTGGTACTAGTCATGTTCAAACATGCATAGTTGGCCATGTCTAGTAGCAATGAATACGGGTTGGTGCCCAAAACGCGTCTGCTGAACTGGAGTGTCATGTCAGTTGTACGTTTTTAATGGACTGAAATAGAGGAATATGAGTTTTGTATATGAAGTACTGGCTTTTTGGATGCTGGAACAAATCTACATTCTCAAAAAATCTTTGTCGATTTGCAAGATATGGATCACTCTGCAAGTGCACCCATTTTGTTCCGTTCACCTATTGTAGGAGGACAAAATACGACAGGTGAGCGGAATAAACTGTATGTACGTATTGGGCACAACTTTTTTTTTTTTTTTTTGTTTGCTTAACTGAGTTTTTAGTAAAGATAAAAAGTCACAATTTTACAGGAGCTAGTGGAGTAGCATGTCGCATCACAAAATATCGGTAATATTTCAATGGTAAATATGGCAGTAGGGAGATCTAACCAAAAGCCCACTACAGTTTTTCAACATGCAAAACATACAATAAAAATCAAGCACAGCCCATCAGCAACAAGCATCTGATGTTTCTTGCCCTGCAAGAAACATTAAATCATCCTGTTCACATTACATTGCTTTTTGGGTTAGGGTTTCTGACTTACACTGCTTGTTTTAAAAAAATAGTATACAACTCCATCACACAAAAATGTGATTAATGCTTCAGAGAAAGGGAGAGAGACACTTTATATAGGCCATAAAAGTTCATGGATAATTTAGCACTCACCAATAAGGCACACGTTGTGCCAGGAAGGAGAGGGTAAACATTCAAGTCAAAAATGAATTTGTGGCAAAATGATAGTATCAAAGTCATCTAAGGCCACTTCAGGCCATAGAATCCTAGGGTCGGTCGTTTTTGTTTCAGGTGAAAGGGGGGAAAGTGAATACAATGGCTAGAATATAGATGCCAAAACATGCCTCTATTACCGCAGTCTTAAAAGCTTTTTCTCTCCACAATTATTGTTTTTAACATGTAGGGAAATGTAAAAGACTATTATCAAATACATTGCTGTTTTTATTTTGCTTTGTTCAGGAGATATAGAAATTTTATCTCCTTTTAGAGTACACAAGTTTCTTTAGGCAACTAACCACCTCTCTCTACTCTGTTTCTTATTTGATTGCTCCACAAGCTGTCATTCAACCATGCTAAGTCACTTCCTGCAGAGTCTTATCTCTAGCAACAGAGTTTGTTTACCTAAGTAAATGACAAGCTTTCACCCTCTAGAGCTCTGTAGCCTTGTCTACTACAGTTTTAACATCTCCAAGTCATATCACTGTATATATCACTGTAACAGGAATTTCTAGAAACAGCAGAGCTTATATATGTCAAGAACTGCTATAGAACCACCACACCCGGACCAGGACGTGCGAGTCAAGCTGTGACTCTGTGAAACTACATGCTGAGAAAATTCCTTTAAAAGCAGTTATAAATATTAGCTAACCCAATGACAGACCACTACTCATGTGGTTGAAGACTGATAGTCTTGTTAAGGAAAATGATCATTACAACATGCCAAATTCTTTGGCGAGTCAGGGATCAGAATGTGCCCTATATCCCTAAACTGACCGACGTAAATATGGATGTTTTGTTTATCAAGATGCATGTTTATGGGGGAATTCGGGTTTCCTGACTGTCACCAACTGTCTTACATGCTTGGTGAGGATTGGACTGAAGTATATAGGATAAAGGTGGTAGTCTGAAAAGAAAAAAACAAAACAAAAACAGATTGTCATAGGAAATATGTATACATGCCAGACTAGTGTGTGGGATAAGAAAAAGAAAGGAATACAATAACTGCACTCTTATAACAGCTGTCACTGTCAATTTCCTCTTGTCGGCTGCCTTGACTGTCAAGGGAAGAAGTGAAACAGACATTTGCCAGTTTTAATAAACTACACGGGCATGGTGATGTTAGCTGTAAGACAGCCATGGGCCCAGCAAGTTCTGAAGAGGAAGCAAGGTCTTACAGCTGCTAACCTTCAGACACATGCTTAGTGTTGCATTTTACAATAGCTCTGATACAACTACAGATGGCATAAACTACTCTACAAATGTAAGGGAACACATCTATAAGCAAGGCCCACAACAAGGAGCAAGGCCCACAACAAGGAGCAAGGCCCACAACAAGGAGCAAGAAAAACATCCCTGGAATGTAGAGGCCCATCCTTCATCAATAAAAATAATAATCTAAACAGTTAAAATAACACAACTATAGTCATAACCATAGTCCTTCTGTCTTGAAAAATTCTTCATGTCTGAATAGTGGGCTGGAAGAAGTTGATACCAGGTAGCCATTGCTCCAGACATTTGCTACATAAGCCTAACCACTCGTGTTGTCTTATATTGATGTCTCTAAGGGGCCGTTTACACGGCACGGCACAGAGTAAATACCGGTCGGATTATCCAAACAGTATTTGCTCTGTTTTGGGGCCTTGTATGCGGCGGCAGGGGGTGACGGCTTTTCTCCGCGATTTGCGGAGAAAAGCCCTCCCCCTTTGCATTGACCTGTTCATGTTGCGCCCGAAAACCGGGTGGAAGAATGAACATGTTCAATGTTTTTCGGACCGCCGGTGGTCTAAAACACTGTCCGGAAAAACCATGCAGTGGGGACCGCTGCACAGGTTTTCCATAGAGGTCCGTGATAAAGTTTGACAGCCGGCTTACAAAACCGAAAACCGTCTGTAAAACAGTATGTAAAACTGGCCGTGGGGACAAGCCCCAAAAGTCATGTTGCCCGACTACTACAAAAACGGTCGGTATTAATTGATTCTTAACTTGTATAGGAAATCATCTTCTCCTGCTGTAATCTAATATAAAATAATGTACATCATCTACATTTACATACATTTCTGTGTAAGGAACACAATGCATATGTAACGGTCACATCATCTGCTCTGCAGTTATCCCTCCTTGGCTTTTTGCAGAATAGGCTTGACATGCTTGAGAAAGAGCACAGTGAGTGCCTATCTGCTCCCTTAGCGTGCATACACCACTGGGCTTTTCAGACCTCACCACCCCCTCCCTTCCTTCCCCAGCTCCTTTCCCACAAAGACATTGGGGATTCAGCACCTGCGGTGTGAGCCTGATGGCCGGGACAAGCTGCAGACAGAGATAAATTGATGGAGGCAGCTAAGCAGCACGTCAGGGGACAGAGAGGAGATGCTCTGGGGTAGCGGGAACATCTGAGACTGTGTATATATATCTCTATACCGTGAAAGCCTGTGACAGCCAGAGCCACAGGAGGACTCGGCTGACAGCTACATACAGGGATTTATCCCTTCCAGGGTGATAGGCATTAGATTAAGTGTATTGAGGAAATCTGGCTCTTTCAACTACTGTAGATCTGATCCACAGAAGTAAGCAATTGACGAAATGTGTTTCTGCAGCACTCCGGAGACTCTAAATCATCAACCTTATTACAATAGCGACATCCAAGCCATCCACAAGGCTTCTGCTTTAGAGAATAAATGATGTGCCACTAGTCACAATTTGTAGCTCTAACTGGACTGCACCCTGGCAATCTATCTGGTGACGGAGGGGTTACCTGATACTTCTATGGCCGATGTAAAAACAGAATAAACCACAAAGCGAGGTATAGAAAGAGCAGGGCTTGTCGGCTGTCACTTACTAGTCCTATTGATTGTAATCTAGCCCTCTGAGTGAGTTATTAATCACAGCAATTAAATCATGAACACGGCCCTGCTGCACATATTGAGCTCCCACCAACAGATCGATAGCAGCAAACCTCCTGAAGCAATTACTGTTCACTGTAATGCGGCTGCTTATTATTTAGAGCATAGCAAGAAGCTGGCTACAGGAATACCAGGGCTTTATGTAATACTGCAAAGCCGGCATAGTACAGGTCAGTGCAACAGTGCATGATTATCGCTGTGGAAAATACTGAGAGATGTATGGACCTATAGCTGACCTCAAACAGCTGGATAACTATACAGGGTGCCCCAAAGGTAATCTATGTATTCATAGTATACATAGAGAACAGAACCACCAAGCAGACAGGGGCTGTCTCTCTACCGATCTATTAGACCCTCTGAGCAAATATAGGAAGCCTGTCACAGGTAAACAGGAAGGTAAAACTTGACTGAAAAACTAAAACATACTTTTTGTTCCCCGAAACCAAAATGAAATGTCAAGAACATGAATACAAATTTTACTATCAACTTTTGAACTGGGTATTGGGATGGATAGGTAGGTAGATAGATAGGTAGATAGGTAGATAGATAGGTAGATACCTCCAATATCAAACTGTGTATCACTGTACAGTGCTTAGATGTGGGTGCCAAGAGCAGCAAGAGAAGGCCGGTCACAGGAGGGTGATGCAGGAGTAGCTGAGGCTAGCTCTCCGATACACTGCTGTGTACAGTGCACAATGGAGTAAGTTTTGAGGAGACTGCTTCTTCCTCCCCCCCTCCACCTACTTGGTCCTATTCACATCATGGTGCACATTCCTATATAGCGCTGTAATGCGGGCACTGACTAAGGATATGTCCATATGGCACGTGTAAAATGCCAGTCGGATTCTGTTTAAGAATCCGGCCTGTATTTTATAGTCTTTCAAAGGTTTTGGGTGACAGTTGTGTCTGTGGATTCACCTGTCCCCCATAACAATTGAATTGCACACCGTCCGCCCAAAAACCAGGCGGAAGATTGTGCATGTTCCAGGCTTATAGGAACGGCGGCAGCTGAAAAGCCATCCGGCTGGAAATCCGTTCTGTGTAGACTATTGAATGGATTTTCTTTTAAAGTCTATGGGGATGGTTTCTTGTCAGATTTCAGGCTGTTTCCAAATCTGCAAACAGTCTGAAAATCCGACCAATAAACCATGCAGTGTAGACGGACCCGAAGTGTACTCTGCTACACTGCTGAATGGGTGGCATGGCATGGTTTCGCCTCAACCTTCACCTGAACACAGGATTTGCAAAAAGGGTTTTACATCTAAGGCACCATTTATATAATGTTTCCTAGCTTTGCTGAAAACATTTTTTTACAGTATTCCTATGGATACTGTGGCAGAAGCACCAGAAACCAAGACCAGAAAAAAAACCTTTTTGCCCAACACATCTTTCATTGCTGATTTCCCCATTAGCAGATATATCAGCCGCAGTTACAAGGGGAATACAGCCCCTAGCGCTGACTGCAGAGCTGATCTGGGTCTCACAGTCGGCTCTAAACTCCTGCAGGTTCACAACTACCCCCCTCATCTCACATATAGACCACTTCCCATGTCCCTATCCTCTCTCACATGCAGAACACAGCTTATGCCCCCTTCTCTCTCACATATACGGTAGTCCTCCCCTTACATATAGACTGTGACTGATTGCTTCCTCTGTCACATATAGACTGCTGCTCAAGGTCCCTTCCTGCTCTAGTTTTCCTCTCTCACACAAAGACTGCTGCTGTTGCCTATTCACTACTCTCCAGTCTCCAGTGCTCACAGACAGGGGCGTAACTAGAAATGGCAGGGCCCCATAGCAAACTTTACAATGGCCCGCCCCGTCCGAAAAAAAAAAAAAATTAACTTATCATGTGTTCCGTCAAGAATGACAGAAAAAAATAGTTTACACCAGACACATCCCACACACGCTACTCACACGTCGGCCCCATCCCGCACACGCTAGCCACTAACACGCCGCTCACATCCCACACATGCCAGCCACTCACACGCCGCTCACATCCCGCACACGTACTGATATTTCTGATATTATTGGACTGCAATTCTTTGATTGTTTATATAGATTTTTTTGGGGGACGGGTCACTTTGTAGATAATACATACATACAAGCATCACACAGCTACATACACACACAGATATATATTAATACACACACTACAGATACACATATATACAGTCACACATTAGAAAATGGTCGACTCACTCCCAGCACCTCTGCTTGCAGTAGATGGGTTTTCAGATAACTGAATACTTTCTTAAATGCACCTGGGTACCGGCCTGCTTTGGTCTCAGATGCAATGAAAGCCGAGGCTTGGTCTGGACACCACGTGACCAATACCATGAAAAGGCCTCCACAAAGGAACGGTCCTGCTCCGGGAATTATGTGTGGGGTGGCATTATGTATGGGAGCCGGACCCCTCTAGTCTTTATTTCAGATACACTAACAACTGAGCATTACATTGATAGGTAGTGGAACCAGTGGTACGTCCATTTCTCCCAAGAGCCATTTTTCAACAGGACAAAGGCAGGATACATGTTGCTCGAGCCAATGTGAGCACCCTTGTGGCCTAAACATACAACTATTACCTGCAGTCTCTCTGGACTTGTCTTCCCTTGAGCACATCAGGGACGTTATTGGTTGGAAATTGAAATGGTAGCTGCCAGCAGCCAATCTGGATGATTTGCATGGCTAAGTGCATCCAGCGTGGCAAAACGTTCCTCAGACAACCATTAACAACCTCACTGATAGCATGCCAAGGCGTGTAGGCGAGTGCATTTCTGCACATGCTGCTTATGCTCAATACTGAATAAATTGGGATGTTTTTGAATATTAACTTTTCATTTCTTATCATCATTTGCATATTATTAACATAGCTATTGAACATGTGACTTTCAGGATTTCGAAACTTTTCCTTTTTGGGCTTGCAACTTCCATTTTGAGGAGTGTACCACTCACAGATCTGCCAGAGCTTTTAGAAGGAAGCAGCCATGTCTTTTCTTTAATCCTAAACGAAGTCAATCTATTTTTTACAACCATCACAAATGATTTGTGGTTTTAAAAATCATCTGATAACATTTCCATCAGTGCAGTAACCAAACATATGCTATTAATTTCAAGTTTATGTTTCATTATATAAGCTTGAGTTTAGTCAACAAAAATGTTGAGCAAAGGATATTTACTGCTACAAATGATAGTAATCATAGCTGGCTTAAAAGTGGTTGTCTCGCTTAACAATTGGAATAGCTTTCAAAGTGTAAGGGAACACTACATAAAGACTGTTTCCAATAGATATTGTGTTTTTGTTTTTTATTCTTTTTTTTTTTTAAGGAGCTACAAGTGATTTTATCACCTTCTGGGTTGCACTCCATTGGGTTCCCCAAGATGACCAGACCTGATACTCCTCCCCTGCTGTTTGTTCTATCTGATAGTAGGGATTGACGTCATCACCAGGTCGTGGCAGCACAGAAGTCCAGACAGTGAGAGCTTGTTTTTATCTGATCTTTCCGGCAAAAGACTAATTACTCTACTGTTTACATTAGCTCAGAAGCTTCTCCGGACCTCAGAGGAGGTAATTTAGCTAATCTAGACTGATAAACAGAGAAATCTGAATGCACAGAGCTCATATGCTAATTACAGACAGCTTGTCCAGAAAGTGACAGAGCAAGGCATCATTATTTCATTCATGCATCCTAGGAAACTTTGAGATGAGACAACCCACTTAATGCATAATGTCCTAATCAATAACACGGGTGATACCTGTAAACAGAGGTGTTGAGGATATAACATCCCAACCTGTCTATGCAGTGTGCAGTATGTTCTTACTGCATTAGATGCATAACCAACAGCTATGCATCAAAAAGGGTGCAAGGGTCCACATGGAGGGGATGATACCTGACCCTATCACACTTAATGATCTACTCTGTAATGGACTATCTACTCTGTTGTCCTAACCATGGAGTTGGGGCGCGTTTTTTGTTGTTGTAGAGGCATACTATGGCTAATGTAATAATCAGGGCCCAGATGGGATCACCCTTTTTAAAGGGCTTATGCTGCGGCTAGAATTACACAGAGAAATAGCCCACAAGTAGGGCATAAAAGAGAAATGTATCATCTCCACTGGTGGGCTTTCCTTCCTGGATGGAAACACGTCGTCGTCTTCTTCTACACACCCGGTTATGTTATTTAAACAATGCAGGTAGAATATTGGGTTTAAACAGCTATGAAGAAGATGTGCAGATTGGGAGAGATAACCTAACACTGCTGTTTAATGGCTGTAAATGTGCTATTGATGCAAAGCATTCTGTACGGATTAAACCAGTCAGTTACTATTGTTGATTCTGGTCCTCTGTGTATAGTCTATGGTTTTAACCATATAGTTGAGATTTAAGCACTCGCCCCCTGTATTGTGATTTCTGTTTGAGATGCCATTTAGTTTTTACTATCGATTCTGGCACTTCTTTAACACATAGCTCCTGACATCTGAATCAGAGGGACATTTAAAGACCCACAAATTACCCAGGAAGGCCCACAGATCCTCCTGGAATCCTGTAACAAATGGGATGGTTGGGAGGCATGGCTCCCCGTGGCCATCATTTATGTGAATGCGCAATCAATTTTGATCAATATTTTCCATGTTGATCTATTTGTACATTCAGACTCGGTAATAATCATTACCATGCAAATGAATTGTTACGTGTTAGGACTAGCCATAGATCACAGATTTCACTCAGCGGTCCATAGACGTGAAGTACATTCAGCCTAGCAACAAGATCTTTTGCCCAGCAATTATCTTATATCTAGGATCTATCCTCCTGATTTAAATGTATTTTGTAGATAAATGTTTATTGAAGCCTTCGCCTCATCTGAACAGAATCATGCTGGTGAACATACACAGACACTAGCTGTGATGTCTCTAGACTATGCTGGAAATCATATTCGAGTAGGCATATTTCAAGTTCAGGCAAGAAGATGGCTGATTGACTTTCCAGGGGAAATGGCACGGTTCTTCCACAGATGTCTATCAATTGTCTAGGCTGCTTATACATCCACCCCACCATTCATAACATTCAGAAATCACTACCATTCTAACAGTGCAGAAGCCATATATAGACACCCATTTATGGGAAATGGGGGCGGGGGATGATCAGCGTTATTATCATTGCTAACAGGAAGATCATTCTACGTCTACTGGGGAAGATCATGAAAAAAAGGCACTTGTGACCATAGTGAAGGTTTGCAACCTGAAAACCAAGAGGAGATGAGCTACCAGTTGCTAATTAAGACCCTTGATTTGTATGGCAAGTGTCCCATACATCCTGTTCCCATGGCAACGCAGTCTAGCAGTGCAAGCAGTCAAGATGGTTTAACCTCTTCACTACTATGCAACACTATATGTGAATGTGTGTGGATGCCTGCTTCAGCCAGGCTTTATGTAGGATGACATACATGGGCACCATTAAAACCATTCTGAAGCAATCCAAAATACTAGAGAGTGCACTACGGGTAGCGGTGGTACAGTCAATTTGCTGATCAGCAGCCATACTTGGAAAGATTGCATTCTGTAAGGGAGGCAGCAGGGGAAAGCAAAATGACCCGCTGCAAGCAGATGGGTGGCCGCTTCAATAGAGGTGGTTGCCTTTGCTTATAGTGCAGCATGGATCCTTTCTGTTGCCGGTGTGATAGGTGGCTTATGATATTTCAATTAAAATTCTTCAAATGAATGATATGCAGCGGTGTAGCCCTATCATACTAAGGCTAGTCACACATCATGTTTGTGGTGTCCGTGTAGCTTGTATGACGGGAAAGCTCCTGACAAACTCTAAACGTTTCCGTAGAATTAAATGCCCTGACAGAGGCCAAAGGTATATCCTTTTGCCATCCGTTTGGCTGGTATACAGACTGATATATATATATACATATACACACACATATATATATTTTTTTCCAATATATTATATATACATACACACACGCATGTACGTACGTACGTATGTATATGTGTGTGTGTGTATATATCTATCTATCTGTGTGTGTATCTATCTATCTATCTGTGTGTGTATCTATCTGTGTATATCTATCTATCTATCTATGTGTGTGTATCTATCGTGTGTATCTATCTATCTATGTTGTGTGTTGTGTGTGTGTGCTGTTTTTTTTGTGTGTGTGTGTATGGTATGTGTATATGTATTGTATGTGTATATATATATATATATATATATATATATATATATATTATATTATATATATATATATTATATTTATATTATTGTGTGTGTGTAATTAACATATATTTAGTGTGTTGTGTAATACACACACTACACCACATACACTGTGGTGACCGATTGATGCAAGCCATATTGTATCATACCTCAAATTCCAAAAAACAGTAGCACACTACACTCAAAGAAACTTCAAGGGGACATAAGAATATTTTAAAAACAGCATTTGCTGGCTAAGATACATGAAAAATGTTTGAGTTCTTGGGTGCCGGGGATTTTTCTTTTTTGTATTTTGGAAAATTTTGTATCAAACTTTTGCCGCTGGCACCCTTCCTCTATTTTTCTACTGGCTTTTGGAGGCTGCAAATTTTGCAATATATATATTGTTTGTGATTGTGTGTATGTGTGTGAGTGTGGTATGATTGTATGTGTTGTATGTGTGTAGTTACATACACAACACCCACCACCCACTACACGGGGGTGACTGATTGTGCAAGCCATATTGTTCAATTTCAAATTCCCCAAAAAAAGTGCACACTATAAACCAAAAAAAACTTTAAAGGGGGGACATAAGAATTTTTAAAAAAGCATTTCTGCCGATAAAATGAAAAATGTTTGAGGTTCTTAGTTCGCATTTTTGATCTGGTTGATCTTGTTTCTAGTATCTGGCATCTAACCATCTATCCGAGGCATCTGTTTATCCTATATGGCATGGCGTGTACATTAAAGGGAAGGCGGAAATCTGATAAACATGACCATTTCTGGTTCTTATTTTATTTCATCGGATTGCTTGTTGACCAGTAACATAGTGGATGTAGTCATAGACGTGCTCAGGCTAACAGAAGCGTGCAGGGTAATATTTAACCACAGCAACGTGCTGAACTGAAGGTGCTATTATCTCCTGGGTACTGAAGCAATGTCCTTTCATAAGCAGAGCAAGGTTTGGCACTTCTGAAAACAACACTAATCTGAAAATCAATAAGGTTCCTGCTGCCTGGGATACTGCAGAGGGGGATTAGCATTGCTCATCATTCTCTTATTGACTAATTCTTAGAGACAAGGGGGGAGAAGGGCTGTGGCTTTCTTCCGTCAAGCACAGATTGGAGCGCTAGACTTTTTGTAAGAGGTAGCAATGTGTTTCAGCAAAAAAAGGCGCAACAGGATTGGAAAGCCGAGCCCTAGCAAAAATGACTTGGCACACAACCCGGATACCCACACAGCCACATTTTTCCACATTGGTATTCTCTCCCAGTCAGCAGAGATTGTAAAGAGTTAATACTTGGTTGTGCCGAGACTCAACGTAGACTGCAACATTCATATGCAGTCAGTGCTGGTTTCCTCATTTACTTCAATTGTTCCTTAGAGCATTTGTGAAGCTTGGTAAATGCTTTTCAGACACTAAGGTATCACGTTGCTTTTTAATGCCTGGGTATATGAGGCCTTGCAGATAGGGTTGGTTGTCTCAGGCCTACAAAAGTAGATACTGACCGCCCATTCTGGAGCTAGAACACAGGCTTATTAGCTGGTAGTTACATGATGCACACATAGTAGTTTCATGGACGTCATCAGCATTCCTAAGATACTGAACATCTTGATTACATCCATACTTCCAGAGGTGTAACTTCAAGCTCTTGGGCCCTAGTGCGAAAAGTGAAATAGGGCCCCCCAGCTACCATGTGCCATTTACAAAACTGGTGTATTCTTATGTGGCAGAAGGACTCAGGCTGCAGGGCCTGATAGTGACTGCTACCGCTGCACCCCCTATAGCTACACCCCCCGCATACTTCCATATATTAGCCAAAATGTAACCACACTGTAAAATGTATACCATAAAAAGAACTTGTAGTCCAGCATATGGATACACCCGTGAGATGATTTAGTAAGCAAGTGCACGGTCACAGAGGGTGGACCTGCTCCTCCCATAGGCCCTACCAGGTCTTCCCTGTTTATTATGTTCAAACAGAAGTGTTTAACCCTAGGATCAATGCCTGACCTGTCAAGGAAAGCGGATACAACACAAACATACGGTCTCCTGTGTGGGGCTGGCGGCTGCAGGACATTCAAGGACGAGTTCAAAGCATTAGCCGTCCATCCAAACATTTCACAATCATACACCAACCAAACAGAAGTTGCCATGGCATTCTATATGCCCGCCTTACCTATACGTCCATTGAGCAACTTTCTATTTATTGCATTAGCCGTTACGCATTTTATTCAATACATATTTCAAAGACGACCATCAAGCTTTGATTATTATACATATTCTTAAAAACAAACAGTATTTTGCAATAAAGAGTTGTCACAAATGAATGTAATGGCGACATGCTTACCTGTGGACGCGGCTGGAGTGAAGAGGATCTCAGAGCCAACATTGGAGCACTAAGGGAAAAAAAAAGCAAGGTGTCACAACCAGCAATAAATCCCATTCAATTTATTACATTTACAAGTTTTCAATTGGATGAAAATAAATCAAGACAAAATTCATGCTTCAGCTGTTACTGTTTCCTTAATAACAGAGAAACAAAGTCAGCCTGTTCAGTGCGTCGGCTGTTTTACGGTTGGCCTCAAGGGCGCAACATTGAGCTATCAAACAGAACACAATTAGCAATGGTGAAATATTAAACTGATGGGAGTTGTTTTACAACACTGTGCATATTATGCTACAGCTCCCCAACCACAACACAAGGTAAACAGATACAGATGAAGAATTGTGTTCGGTCACAGACTTCCATGTTCAGTTCTCGGGCTGGTCCTTGACTGCTGAGCATTTTCACGAGACAAGATAATAGATAGAAATGGCACTTAAGCCTGCTTCTGCATCGTTAAAAGTAACAGCCTAACAATGTGTTGTAGAATGGTTGCTAGAAATGTGCTTTGATGGCTACAGGGTGGCTTGACGTGTCAATGAATTCCTCAATGACACCTTTTAAGGTCTACAGTAAGTACATCAATGATCAAAGCAGTCCTCAGGCTAGGTTCCCACCCATACTCACCTCTCCTGTGTCCCGTTATAACACGGAAAACCAAAAAGAATGGCAGTGCCCGATCCATCACATGACGGATCAATGGACCCACTAATTCATAACAGGATTGCAGCATGGGGTCCATAAAAAATAAAGGACTACATTGCACTACTTTTTCTAGCACAAATAATAGAATCTGTGCCTCCAACCTAGGTCTAACCTCTTCAATTCTGTTGTTCCCGGATTTACTAGTTTACCTGGATCACTGACCCCTATTTATTTGACCTACTCTTTAATACAAAATCTCAATATCTGGTAATTTTTTCCAAAATCAACATTTTCTTTATGGCATTGCATCTTAAGTGTATTCACTTTCATGGGCTAAACTGCAATACTCTATGGACACATAGGTCACCGATATTGGGTATTAAAAAAATAAAATAAATTACCCTTAATCTTACACCTGCGCTAATACTGGCACCTATTGTTTATTTTTTCTTCCAATAATGATGAACTACACCTAAAGCTTATACGAGTATGCATAAATAACGTATGGTCAGCACAGTTAGTATAAAGGGCAGTCAAACTCATCAGCACGGATAGGAAGCTCCTCAATTTTTCTGAAATTAGAAGCAACCCTAGGACAAGTCCAAATTTACTGCAGTGCTCAGTCAATCAAATTTCCCTGAAGATTGTGGTCATTAATTTGCTCTTCAGGGTTTGGCTTCAATTAGCTGAAGTTAATAAGTAAACACCGGTACCAACTGAGTACCAGACAGGACTTGGCAAAGTCAAGTAACTTCCCAGCACAGTCTTGGCAGGCTCTCTATTTGTTAGGGCAGTTACGGAATATGGAGTGAAAAAAGCACACACAGAAGCAAAAGATGATGTACAAAAAAAAAAAGCTTATCTGAGGTCTACTAAACTATAGAAGCTCTGCATTCACTGCCTCTTAGAAGTAAATTTGGAAGATGTAACATTTTGGATATCCTTAGGGTGCGTTCACACGGTACTGACAAAATACCGCTCAGATTTCACAACCGGTATTTTGTCCTTTTTTTGCACATAGGCTTTTGTTTCCGGGGTCTGCGGATTCAACCCTTCCCACTTTACACTGTTCTTAGAATGAACATGTTCTAAGCTTTTAGGAAAGCCGGCAGTGTACAAAACCATCCGGCGGAAAATCTGTGCGGTGTGAACTAGTGCACGGATTTTCTATAAGTCTATGCAGAGTGCTTACCGTCGGTTTACAAATCCGAAAACGGTCTG
This sequence comes from Phyllomedusa bahiana, assembly GCA_025379985.1. Taxonomy (NCBI): domain Eukaryota; kingdom Metazoa; phylum Chordata; class Amphibia; order Anura; family Hylidae; genus Phyllomedusa; species Phyllomedusa bahiana. The sequence continues at coordinate 90,897 of JAODAL010000674.1, forward strand.
TAAATCCCACTGAAAACCAGTGCCCTTAGACTAAATCTGCTGAATTAAATGCACATTAATACACATTGTAATAGGATACAGTACAGCCTATAAAAACCTGCAACAAATGACGTTTCTCAACATATCGGCTAATTCCATTTTCAAAAGAATACACGTGAGAAAATGATGTCCTCATTACGACCAGTGGTTTTTGGTGCTACATTGTTCTTTCCCATCATTGTTATGATTCACACATTTGGGACCTATGCATCCAAATGTGGATACATAGATAAAAGGGCAGACATGTACAGCAGTCTAGATCTTTCAGTTTTGGAAGATGCATAATGGGAGCCCATAAAGATCAAAATGTGGACTCAATATATATAAATGGCAGGTATAGAGCCAAAAATCCTTAACTGCCAACAAAATGTCCCAAGCAGATCTGGTTTTTATAGGCAAGGACCACCTTGAATTCAGCTTACAAAGTTTTGTAGCCATGACATTCAGTATGGTAACAGTTTATAGAGTTTCTGATGATGGAGATTAAAAATAAAAAAAAACAACATCCTATTTACCGTCTTAACTGCGATGCAGCAGTACAATAAGGTTTCAGCTCATTTACACAGTACTGCAAAAAGGAGATCCTTCTTGGCTACATGCACCAATTAATATTACTGCTCAGACATCTCCGGTGACCTTATGACACATAGCAGCTGTCACCTTCTGGCATAGCTCTCAGTGCCCTCCCTATACAAATTAACACCCTCACAGTACCACATGGGAGCGGATTAATCACAGGGGGTAAACCATTATATGCAGCTTGTCTATACAGAGCTTAGACTTCATCAGGCTTCTCTACAACAAAAAGACACAACCCAGAAAAGACACACAAAGACTGACAGAGCCACACAGTAATAATACTCCGATGAGCAGCCGCATATTGATCGTTCTATATGAAAAGCCTATAGCACAAATGATCTCATATAAACGACGAGCCCTGTTCTAAATGGAACACGAGAAGATTTCTTCTGACTGCTCTGTCCCTGGACACTCAATAAAAGGCGCTTTGGATGTGCAGAAGATCAGAGTTGGAAGGAAATGTGCAGGATCCATTACAGAAGGGTCCAAATCCAGCACTGGCCCTTTTCCCAAAGCTTATCCTAAGTTCAGTTTAAGCCCTGACATCTTTCCAGCTCTTGCCCTCTGTATTTATATGCATAAGATTATCCCTTTCTTCCTTCTGCAAAATGTCACCAATTTAGTTTAGCCTGGAGGCCTATACCTCTAATTCGGGGAAAGGCATTTTTCAAGCTGTTACCACTTAACTGTACTGATACAGTCACTCGGGAGACTCAATATTGTTTACACATCCTGCTCAGTGGAATAAAGTAGTGTTGCCAGAACTCTGCCTGAGCTGTGAAGGAGACGTTTGCTCTCTGTTTTATGAGATTTCCTCAATTTGTGGCTGTCTCAACGGTCGTAAAAAACAGCTGTAAATCAAAAGAGCTCCACAAAATTGCAATAACAAGCATAGAACTGTGCTGCGTGGAGCATAACTGCAGGCAGCAGGAGGTGGAAGGCACCGGCTGATTTAATACCAGGTGCGAGAAATTCTTGGCAGTGCTGGCCGAGGTGCAGCGTCGGTGATGGATGCCCACTGAGGAAGCCTTGCCAGCTACAGAAGGATGGAGCCTTGTCTCAGCATCCAAAACACCGTGTCCATACCCAACTCCCAGCACCCTGTCACAGGAAGGGCTTGTTTCATCAGCCTGCACCATAGCCAGCAGACCAGTAACTGGGAAAGTCACAACACTGGTTAAGGCATTAGCAGGAACTGTGCACCAGAACATGATTATTCAACAAAGCAGCTATCTTGGCCTCAGACACAATGGCTTTAGCAGATTTTCAGCCATGTGGCTTTGGGATTCTGTTAAAGGGGTTGTCTCGCTACAAGGATTGCTTTTTATGTTAAAGATCTTGCAAAAACAAGAAACTTTCCAATATGTGTCCATTAACAGTGTTCTACCTATTCCGAGATATCCCCTTTTGTATGGGCTGCATCAGCTCCTCAGGTTACTATAGCTATAGACCTGTTCAATCTCTCCTGATAGGCTGCCAGCACTGGTTGCTATAGCTACAGGCCTGGCTTCTGCTGCAGCTTGGTAGAAGCCAGTAAACACACCCCTGAATTCAAAATGAAACCAAGAAAACAGGACTGAGGTAAGATGAATCAATGTAGTGAGACAACCTCTTTAAAGATCACTGTATGCTGAAATGAGATCCAGACAGATCATTCTCTGTTATTACCTTGTAGATTACTTCGGCATATTAGCATTATTCAGTAAACCATTTAGGAGACAAGATGGTTACGTTTTTCTAAAGGACTCGTGCTGGCTATACATATCAAGGTCATACAAATCTGGCTAAACCTCCTGTCTATTTTAGAAAAATACCTGTATTCCCTGTGGAACAATTATCCTGAAACAATATATCTTATATCTCTGTGTTGTACTGTTCCGCTGTAATTCCTCCTAGAACTGCATTACTGAATCTGTCAGAGGGGTGTTACCATTCCAGTTTAAGGGGTGTGTCCCTGAACACACCAGAGCACATTCATCAAGGCAGTTGCACCAGAATTCCGGTGCAATTTGGGCCACAAATAATGGCGTACACACATTACACCATATTATAGATATTATAAATGTTTCTAGACACTTCAGCTGCCCATCTGACAAAAGGGATTTGGCCTCAGCTAAAGGGCGTGGTTTCACAGATAAGGGTGTGACTTATGCAACACTGTGCTCTAAAATTTTAGCGCAGTAGTGGCATAAAGTAAACCAACTTATAAAATGTGTAGCGTTAAGACTAGATTGTTCTAACATGCACTAGATTTGTCAGCACTAATACAGGTGGCGCATTGTAAGACTGTCTATTCTAACGTTACACTGCCTAAGAGTTACAGTATTGCTAAATCTGCCCCACAGACTCTGTAAGCACTGACTGGAGCATGTCAGACTGTGACCTAGCTGATATATTGGTAATCAATTACTCAGAGAAATAACAAGTGAACCACCCAACTGAGATTTGAGGAAAAAATGCTCCAGATTTGTTATGTCATGAAGAACACTAGTATTTACTAACACAGACATATCGGGACTGGCCAAAAATCCTCTTTAAATATGTAAGGACAACCTGTAAACCTCCCGATGCCTGCTGGGTTTCAACATGCCCAGTACTTAGTCCCAACTCCATGTATGCAAGTTTATATCATTGGTGATTTAGCTCTAGTAAACAAGAAGCTACGAACTGTTCATTTAACAGCTACCTGTATATGTCAGGCCTCAACCCCAAAAGAAACTTATGCACACCTATTAAATTTACATATATGAAAAGGTATAAATGGAATTGGTCCGTTTTGATTTTATATACTTAGTTTCTTTAAAAAGTTCATATCCAAAGATATGTTACAAGTAAGCTCGTTTCCTCAGGAGACAGTACAAAGAGTCCATCTCCTCTCCCTACAAAACAACCGTTTTGTATTCCATCACTAATCTGCAGACAGCTGTTTTGGAGTTTTGCTCCTCATCAGTGCAGAGCAGAGCGGAACACTGAAAGAGCTGTCTGCAGAGGAGTGATACTGGCTTGGCTAATATCCCTTTTGCTTTCTGAAGACTCAGTGGGTCAAAAACAAATTGAGGATTTGTTACATCCAATGGAGGTTGCTTGAGCTTCTCAGCTCCTTTCCCATAATTCCTTCTTTACTTACAGAGTACACTAGAGAACTGCTGCATCTACCAAGCTTTCCTGATATCAATGCATTAATACAGATTTATTCAGAAAATAATTAGAAATAATATTGTTTAGTAACCAACTACCTGAAGCTAGGGCTACACAGTAACATCTGGATTACCGAGACTGCACAGCCTGAACGCTTCCATACAGAGCAGAAAAACTGCACGATGAGAAACATTGGTGATGGGCGCAAGTTGCCTGCAAGGTCTTCCCTTACAAGGAAAAACTGTGGCCTTGCACAAATGCAATAATGCGGTAATTCCCAGCAGACTCCGTGTAGTCAAAGGTGAAATACACATGACAAGTCAATGACACGATATAAGCTCATCTTCATTTTGAGACTTTCGATACATATATCAAGACTACAAGATTTCTATTGACAAGAAGCAGTTCTATTGGAAAATATTGTAACATTCCGTAATACAAGAATCACGATTTCATCCATTACAGAAGAGTGGAGAACTTATTATTTAAAGAGGCCTTGGCAGGTCTGTTCTAGTGATCCCCCATGAGATAATTCTGGAGCCTCTTACCTCACACCTCCATCTTGTCCGACTCCTTCTAGAAATAAATTACCAATCTGTCAACTGGGTGTTACCAATTAGGGGTTGTCTCTGCAGAGTCTGAATTGTCCAATCAGTGCTGACAGACACAGTGTGTTCAAGACACACCCCTTGGCAGACTGGAATAGTAACACCCATCTGACAGATTCAGTAATGCATTTCTAGAAGGAGCAACAGAGGAACAGCACAACACAGAGTTATAAGAGAAGATGCTCCAGAATTATTTCTTCACAGGGAATACAAGGATTTACTAAAACCGACATCAGAAAATGTCAAAGGTTCTCTTAAAGCAATATTACATTAGGGAGTTGTACAGCTAGCAAGTTCCTTATTCTTTTAGAATCTCGGAAAAAGGACTGTAGATAACTTTAAATATCTTGTTCATGCTCTGCAAAAACTCCGTAGGAGCGCAGCTCTTGCAGTATAGTTCAGTGGCATGAAAGTTTACGTTGTCCATATTATCAAGAAGCATTTTCCAAGAACTCCATTAAGTGGCTATAGGTTTAATGCCCTAATATAAATCCTTAAAGTGTCTTCAACCAGACTGTCCCTTTCAACCACATGCAGAAAACGCACATTTGTTAAGGGCTGCAGAATAGGGTATGAAGCAAGCAGTGTGCCCAGAGGCACTTGGCATTTTTCAGCATGTAGACTTGTTTAATACAGATGGCTTGGTTCCCCCATGTTGTGTTTGCTACTTTCCTTTGCAGGAAGTGATTTCACATCAGTGTGGGTGTCTGTGCCAATGCACCTGTGACAATAGAGCTCTGGACTGCAGGCGGCTTCAGCACTGCTAGCTGCCAGGCTGCATGCTCTACTCGCTTTGGATCATGTCCCCTAGTTTATGTCACACACGACTGACAGAGGAGTAAGCGAACTTAGTCACTGTAAAGTCAATTACTACTAATATGCAAAATTGCTGTCATATGAGCAAGCGGTGTACAACCAAAAACCACATCTGGTTGTAGAATTGTCCATTAATATGGCTGAAGATAGCTTGCAGAAGCGTCAGGATTGCAAGTACAGGCAGTTCCTAGGTTACGAACGGGATAGGAACTGCAGGTTTGTTCTTAAATTGAATTTGTATGTAAGTCAGAACAGGTACATTTACTACATGTAACTCCAGCACAAAAGGTTTCTTTTTAGTTTTGGATAGTGCAGCAACGGTTTTTACATTTGTTTTGCTGTCTGTGCCCCTGTTAAGAAGATTTAATTCATTTTCACCTCATGTGCTGCTGTGGCATGCTGGAACTTGGCGTTCCACAGCGATCATCTGCTGTGGAACATGGAACTACAAATGCCAGCATGCCCCATGAGTCTCCGTTTATAACTAGGGGACAGATGTAAGATGGAACGGTGAAAACGAGGGGAAACTGGCAAATTAAAGAGAACATTAACCCCATATAGGGCCAGGCCATTTTGGTTTCTTTTTTTAACCCTGTTTTACAAGGGCCATAACTTTTTTTTATTTTTCCATCGACATAGCTTCATAAGAACTTGCTTCTTTTGCAGGACAAGTTGTAATTTGCATGGCATCATTTATTGCACCATGCAGTGGGGAATCAACAAAAAGTTGTGAGGTTTGATTGGGAAAACCCCCCACGATTATGCAATTTTTTTTGGACGAGGGGCTTACTTTTTACCGATTGCACCATTTGGTATAAACAAAGTGTTAGATCTTTGTTCTGCAGGTCAGTATGATTCCAGCAATATCTAATTTTACATATAAACACATCATATATATTTTTTATATAATATATCTCTATTCTTCCTCCCGTTATGTTTTACTACATTTTTCTACACGGTCTTCGAAACACCATTTTTTTAGACCAATAAATATTTTTGTTTGTCACTAAAGTTGTGTGAGGGCTTCATTTTTGTTAGGTGGGTTGTAAATGTTATTGGTACTAATTTGAGATACAGGCAACTTTTTAATCAATTTTTACTTGCTTTACATTTTCTGGGAGGAAGGATGACAAAAAAAACCACGCCAATTTTGGCATTGGATTTTTTTTTTTTTAACATGTATGGTGTAAGATAAATAAAATGTCATTGTATAAGATTAGACTTTTATGGATAAATCACATGACCGCTGATGAGACTTTGCGAATTCTGGGATCTACAGCAAATGAAAAGAGAAAATGACTTCTGGTCCATGCAGCAGACATGGCGGGATTCAGGAAGATTAATTGAGGGTCACGTGTTGTAATTAAGAATAAAACTAAGAGGAGCCGTAGCACAAGAAGCGTTTTAAACACCCTGTTCATGCTATGGTTACTCAGGGCTCCAGACTAAAAAAAAAAAAAAAAGTTTTAAGGAGCCATTGGCTCTGAAGCTAAAAAAGTTAGGAGCCCAATATACTTTTAAGTTTTCAAATATATACATACAGATATGAAAAAAAATTATAGTATAAATTTCACATTCCGTTTGGATTTGTTGCACAACAGATTTTGAAATCTTCTCCCCACTGCTGTTATTGTAATATGCTGTGGATTTTCCACATAAAAAATCTGCGTAGAAAATCCAAAGTATATCTGTCCTGCGTGAATATACCCTTAGGGCATGTCCCCACGGCACCGGTTTGCGCCGGGTTTTGCAGACGGTTTGCGGTTTTGCAGACTATCTGAAAAACCGGCGCAAACTAACACACGGGGCTTTATGGAAAACCCGTGTAGCAGTACACACTTTTTTCGGACGGATTATGAACAAGTCAATGTGAAGGGGGGAGGGCTTTTCTCCGCTAATCGCGGCTGTGGGGACAGCACACAAACCGGACAAATAACGGATAAACCGATCGGTATTTGTCCAGTGCCTTGTACACGGGCCCTTACTCCTCCACTCTCAGATATTGACTTGCTTTACTCCTCAACCTGAAGTTATCACATATGAAGCCATTTTACTCCCCTACTCTAATAATCACGAATTGAGCTATTTCTACTTTAGGCCTAGCAACACCTCCATGCTGCAGCCCAGGCACTTACCAATGATGCACACAGTCCTGTGCCTTCCTCCAGGCAGCACCCCAATATGAGGCAAGTCTTCTAGTAGACATGTCACATGAAGGACAAATCTACTAGAAGCCCCATCTCTCACTACGTAGGGCTGCAGGCTAGAGAGAAACACGCCAATCTGGGGACGTGGTAGGAAAACTCCTAAAGATACAGTGCTATGACTAGGCTAGTCGCAAATTGCCACAGGACTAAAGCTGGATAACACTAAAATTGTTATAGTGAGTACACAAGTCAGTGTCAATACATTAACACGTTTATGCAGTAAATATGCACATGAGAGACAGACCTTACACGCTGCCATACAAACCTATACATGAATTATGCTGGCAAGAGATGATCATTGATGGGACCTATGTAGCAGGGTAAGATGAGGGAAGATAGAGGACCTCTCCAGTGCTCAAGTAACAGCCAGTGTCTGGATGTACCAGACTTTTAGGCAGTGCATAATCCAGTATGTGACACCAGTATTCATCTATGTAACAATGTATAGGATTTATAGGATTCCTTTGAGTCTTCATGTCTAGTCACAAAGCAGGCCTTCAACATAAATTTTGACCAAAAAAATTTTATTCTACCTCCCTCATTAAATATCCCCCATTGTTTGTCTAACAATATGACAATAGATGAAAAATCGTTAAAAATATAGATCTCTCACATCTGACTGTCTGGAAGTCGGATATGATCTGCATGGTTATATGGCTGTACAAGCAATCCGTTATTGACCTGAAGGTTAATTTCCATCTCATCTCTATGACTGGGTGGTCTCATAAAAACGGAGATCCTTCACTCAGAGCCAGAGCGTAGGCTGATCTACAAGGGTATGTTCACACAGCGCATAGCGGCACGTACCTGTTATACGCCGGCTGTTTGAAAGTACGCGCTGGCCAGTGTGTACCTTCAACAGCGCTCCCATTGACCTACACTTTCCCTGCCATGTAAGCGCCAGAAAGAAGGGACAGGTTACTTCTTTTTATTGGCGCACACTACACGCCAGGTAATAGGGCAGAAAAGATTTTACCGTATTTGCAAAGACGCCGTGTGAACATACCCTTAGAGTGACTACTGCTCTGGTGGGCTGGCTGCTTTTATGCATTACAATCATCTAAATGTCTTCCAGTTGGCTTTCACCCTCGAAGGTAGCGATAATCGGCACTTGCATTATAATCCGTTAAGGTACCACTTATCCCTAAATGAACTGCATTATTTGTAATTTCAACACCTTACAAGAAGAAATTCCGTGGTATTTTGGGCCGTGTGTCAACCCAGTCTTACAGATAAACAAATAAATATACTTAAAGGGGTTTTCTCAGTACAGCCTTTCGCAGACTTGAGCTGTTTCTCTGTCTCTTACAGCTTCAAATCCAGGGGCGTGTCTCTCCTCCCAGTAGATGTCTCTCCTCCCAGGAGGCGTGTCTCTCCTCCCCAAAGACTGGTGACCTCATCATTCTGTGTAAGCAGTGATAGGGAGAGGATGTTACAGCTCTGCAGACCTCCTGCAGTGGTCAGTTCTCATGCCTGCAGAGCTGTCACCTACCTCCACAAGCTCCTTGTAACCAGAGCACCTATATTGGTGTAGAGTTATAAATACAGCCTAAATTGATGAAGCAAATATGAGAAATGCACTCTTCTCCCCGCCTCTGTTATCAGGCAAGAGGTAGAGGAGGAGCAGAGTGCATAAGGCTGTGTTATATGTGTGGGGGGGGGGGGGGAGGAGTGAAGCTAGTAGTTAGAGACTCAGTAATTGCCCAGATCCTTCACACAGAGCTATAATTGGGAGAGAAGCATAGAGAGCTCAGGCAGCCTTTATTACATAGACACATCCAGCACCTAACACAGAAAGCTGAGGCAGACAGTTTCAGTTTCATTTTTACACAGCTCAGAAGGGGATGTGCACAGAGAATGCAGGCCAGTCAATCACAGCATAGGGGGCATGTCTCAACCAGGACTGAACTAAATATCAGGCAGCCAATCACAGTAAAGGGGGAGTGGCCAGACCCCAGGCTTCAGATTTAGCTCTAGACACTTACAGATTAGCCAATAGTTGCTATACTAAATGATTTAGGCAATACAAAACAATTGCAAAAGTGCTTACTTTTACTGTCCCCATCATTACAGATATGATCTTTGTAGCAAGAAAACCCCTTTAAATAATTATCTCAGGTGATATAGTTACATACTTAGTATGAAAAAAAAACGTATCAATCAAGTTCAACCAAGGGCATGGATGAGATGTGGATGAAGTGTTGGGAGGAGAGGTGTTAGGTAATTTTAGAACTTGTATCCTCCTATTGATCTACAAATATGGAACCTAGAATCAGTCTGCCCCACAAGGAAATATTTCACTCCTGATCCTAAGTGGCGATCAGATAGGATCACAATTCTAAACAAGAATTCTCTATGTCCTCATAAGTGTTATTATTTTGTTGCAAGTAATTGTCTAAGCCCTACTGAAACCCTCAGTTGTCCCTGCTGTGAATTCCTTGTCCAAATCCAATTTCCATCTGCTTCACACTCATTGCAATGAGAAATACATGGAATCTCCTGATGTGGAGTTAAAATGTACATTGCAGAAAAAAACAGAAAGTAGTGACGTTCAGGGCTGCGGAGTCGGTAAGCCATAGCTCCAACTCCAACTCCTCAATTTTCCTGACACCGACTCCGATTCCCGACTCCAGCTCCCACTCCCTCATACATGGTGCATGTTTAAGTGATAACTTTACTGTAGTAAAATGGTAACATGAGGCTTATTATCACCTTACATACAATTATCGAGCTATTTAGGTAGAATATACACTGACAAGCAAAATGGTAACACTGTTTGACTTTCAGGCTCCATATCTTACCATCTACTACGGCTTTGAACATGAGGCTACCATCATTTTATAGACAATCATATTGCTTATTTTATACATACATTATTTAGTATTTAGCATCTGCTTAGTTCTGCAGATGTAACTGCATTGTTACTGTTTTGCTCCTAAAAATCAAAATTTGGCTCTCAGCACTGCCTGAATCCTTCTGGGCTCTGGATCAGATTCAAGCAGGTCTTGACCAAAATCTGATCCCAGGACTCTTCTACATGAATACAGCTTTTTCTTCAACTCTAAGGGTATGTTCACATGGTGTGTTGCGGCACGTACTCCTGAGGCGCAGGGGGGCAGCCTGCCGGCCCCATAGACATGCATTACTCATGGCGCGTAATCGCCGCAAGTAATTGACACGTCACTTATCTCCCCACGTGTATAATATGATCGTATTGTATGAGCGGGAAAGGAGGCGTAATCCATAGTTCTCTATGAGAGCCATGGATTACCGTAATTATGGGGCGCTCCAAAATAAGCCGTGTGAACATACCCACAAGTGTGGGATTGGGTTGAGGTCTGGGGACTGTGGAGGCCGATACAGCAACTCTACTTCATTGTCATTGAACCATTCCTTCTCCAACCTTGACGTCTGCTTCGGGTCGTTGTCCTGCTGGAACACTATGTCGTCCTTTTCATACCCACGGTACTCGAGTGTATGAAGTAACTCATCTTGTAGGACACTCACATATAGCTCAGCATTGAGAACAAGTATCCAACATCTTTGGCTGTGAAACATCCCCATATCCTCAGACTTCTTCCACCGAACCTGACAGTTCTTCCAGATTCTCGATCCATTAGCTTCCTTTTCCCTTGATTCTTCCAAACCCATTTGCCCCCATCAGAGCCACGTTTATTGCCTTTCAATCTCATTGCTTCATCGTTTCCATTTTTCGTACTTTTTGGCAAACTCTTTGCCGACGCTTCTTATGAGGAGATTGAAGTCGAGGCTTCTTCACCTTTTTTCGAGCCATCATTCCAGACCTGTGTAATGCGTGTTGCCCAGTGCTATTAGGGAATGTGGGAACAAGTTGTAATTTGTCCCACCACCAGGAGCAAAACAGTAACAATGCAGTTACATGAGAAGAATCTGTAGAACTAAGTAGATGCTAAATCTGACAAGATTGATGATTGTCTATAAAATGATGGGAGTCTCACATTGAAAGCTGCAGTGGATGGTGAGATATGGAGCCTGAAAGTCACAAGTCCAAAACATTGTTTCCCTTTTTCTTTTCGATGTAAAATATATTTATAGGGTACAACTTTCAAACACATAAAACTTGTAAATATGAAGTGAAAAATTTTGCTGAAATCTGGTCAATCTGTTTGCTATGGGAGCAGAATCTTTTCCCCTGTGGCAGTGCTTTGCCTGCTCCATGTCATCAACTCCTCATGTGAAGAGGCTGAAGACAAGGTAACAGTAGCACTGGCCGGTGCTCTTGGCATTGCATTGAACTAACTGGACCAACTTATATATTTTGGGAGTCGGTCCATTTTTTACCGACTCCAACTCCTGCAAAATAGGCACCGACTCCGACTCCACGACTCCGACTCCAGAGCCCTGGTGACGTTTCACTTTAACGAAGAATCGGATTTGATTCCACTTTAGATAGTTCAAGACACGGATTAGCCACATTGAAATATGCAGCTACATACACAGCCCTGGAAAACCCCGTCATGTGAACACGCTCTGAGGCAGGTTCACAGATTCACAGTATTATAGTAAAAAGAGCAAGGAGTGCCCTTTTACCGTTTGAGTGGGTTTTGCATCAAACAGCTTTTCTAATGTATTTTAAACCAGGCTAAATTTTCTGTGTGAAGTATTCCAGTTAGTACCCATCGGAATCAGTATGCCATGTAATAATTAGTGACTTTTCTTAACACTCACCCGTTTTGAAAAGTGGCAAATGCAGTGGGTTGTAGGACAAGGAAAGAGGATGGTCAGCCACTTCACCATTAGACTACTACTGAAGGCAGGAAATGATGCCAATTTATGCATGAATTTACAACTGCTCATAGCAGCCGAAGATGCATTTTCTGTCTTTGTGGCAGCCCCAGATGCAATAAATTTATTAAGAGCTGCCTTTTAATAAATTTGACATCTTTTACTCCAATTTGCCCACATGTAATACCAGTGTGCATGCCTTTCTAGTGCTGAACGGGTTAAGTAATAGATTTGAACGAAGAACCAAGCCCATAGTGCAGGGAAATCATATCAAGGATTCCAACTGGGTTAGAAAATGAGCTTCTCAATTTTCTTTCAGCTTCAGAAGAAAGGATAAACATTTCACATAATGTAACTGCCTAAGTGCTGAACGCGCCTGGATTGAAGATGATTTTTATGTTCCCCCTACATACAAAATCTGGATACCCAAGGTTTAAAAATGCACAGAATGATGTTCAGACAAAAATCTGACAGAGAAAAAAAAAGATGGAGAACACAGAAATGCATGAAATGTGAGAGATCAGGAAATATTGCACACGTCTCTATAAAGCAAGACATACAATAAGAATAAGCTTAAAGGGGTGTTATCGTTTCATTAAATGGTCTTCAGAATAAGGGGACAGTGAAAACAAGCAACTTTGCAATTGGATGTCATTAGCAAAGCTGCCTTGTTCTCACAGTGTCCCTTATCTTGTGTTTTTATTTACACTGATATCCAGTGTGGGTCTAATCCCTCCTGATCCCTCCTCCTTGCATTTCACTAGCTGAGAGCTCATTTACATTCTGTACAGCCCCTGGGTCGATTCATGGAGCTGTGTGTCTGACTCAGAGTTAGGGGCTGTAGCATTTTTCTGTCTCCACACCTAGCAGAAACAGACTTCAGCAGATTGTACAATGAGAAAACATGACAGTTTTGACCCTGTGCCTAACTCTCCTGCATACACGCAGATCTGTGCTGTTCTTAGAAAGCTGTAATACATCTCCAGCTGTGAGATCAGTGCTCAGATTAGATTGAATGCAGCCTGTGGTATGTATACAGCTCTTATAAAATAAGACTGATAGGGAGAGACACGGTGATATGTGGACTCAGAGGGGAGGGGGGGGGGGGGGGGAGTCATAGGCCAGCAGTGCAGGGGGGATGAGGTCATCCAGCTGGGAGGGGAAGAAACGCCCCTGCATTCACAGAGCTGGGAAGCTCAGAGCAGTGTGAATGAGCCGAAGTAAGGAAGCGATACATCCCCTTTAAGGCACTGTTCACATCACATTTATGGGGGCAGTGTACTGTACAAGCAAGAATGTACACATTAAACGGATGCTTCAGACAGATGCTGTACACTGGCCTTCCTATTGGGCCCCAACTGAAGATAAAAAACAAAAACATCATACATTTAACAAGAGCATTTTTACTGGCTGCCCCTGTATGGAGTAGCATAGACAACTATGGTATACCTTTTTGTGGTATACTAACAGATACCGGCCAGATGGAGGCCAAAAGGGCTAGTGTGACTTATAGGCTTGTTTGACATGTATATTGAGAGGATTCTCACTGTACACTAGACATACATCCCATAATGTGAACATAACCTTACACAGGAAGCATGTCCACTGGTCTCTATTTGAGCAGAGAAGAGTTGTAGCTCCTATTGATTGAAATTGTGCAATCAATAGGAGCCACAAAAACACCACCGTAGCCATCCATGGGTTATGTCCACTATTGCAGCTCAACACCTTTGAATAAGTCAATAGGACGCACCTGTAATACCACATACAACTTATAGCAAGGTTTGGCACGGTTTTATAATAAAACAGCCATGTTTTACTAATCTTGCACAACAGCTTTAAAACAAAAAGTAAATGTGCGGAATCCCCCTTACTGGAAAGAATGGTGTTTAATGTAAATGGGAATATCTATGTTATATGTATGGGCACTAGATATTATGTATGAAATAAATGCCTGCCTCCAATACTACAAGTATATACTCTCAGGCTAGTTTCATACCTCCACTGCAGATTCTGTCAAAAATGGCAAAAAAAAAAAATAGCACAGTAAGGTCAATAGGGTCCGTCAGGCACGGTGCTACCCACTACGGAACAGATTTTGAGCCACCTCTGCGATGGAGCCTTTGAATGGAACCCCCGACACAGATGTGAACTTTATCTTACATAAAGAAACACACCGACATCTAAGTATGCTTCACATCTTCTCTAACACAACTGTGCAGAACAGGCAGGAGATTCTGATGCATTCAGCAGATCACAGTTCCACCTCAATTCAGCAGTAAACTGTCGATACCAGGGTATAGGGTTGGGTCATAGTATGTTCCAGAGTTATGCTTTCCACTTATATGGTGAACAAGGTCAATAATGTTCAGCATCTACACATTGTAGAAAATGAAGCTCCACATGCATTTTGATACTTTCTTGTTTTATCCACAACTGATCTGAAGAGGTCTTGGATCAATACAATGTAAATGGCCTGAAGATTGTATAGGCGTTTCTCACTGTTCCTTAATATGGCTCAGTATAAGGGCCCGTTTTATCCAATCGGTATTTGTCCGAATTGGGTGCCGGACGGAAGAATGTGCATGCACAATGATTTTTGGGGCAGCCGGTGGTTTGAAAAACACAGATTTTCTATAGAGGCCCGTTGTGCTCGTTTGCCGCCGGTTTTTCAAATAGTCTGCAAATCCGCAAACAGTCTGAAAAACTGACCACAAACCCGTGCCGTGGGGACATACCCTAAGGGTCCTTCCACACTACAAATATTTCCAGTCGGAAATCCATGTGGATTCGGATTTCAAGAACCACCAAAAATCAACTATAAAAACCACCTCCATAGATCTCAATTGAAAATCAGAGTCGTAGTCTACATAGTTAGCATGGCCGATAAAAGACAGACGTCCATCCAGTTCCGTCTATAGTGGTGATCCAGAGGAAGGCACCACTTGGATTTTCTGAGGTTGGATTTCAAAACCCCCGTTTTAAAAAAACAAAACAAAAAAAAAAACTAGAACATGCCCAATCTTCCACCGTAATTCATTTGGAAAATGTTGCAAAATGTACCATTATAGTCAATGGGATGGCATGAAAAGCTGCCAGAAAACTTTTTGCACTTTTTTTGGTGTGGATTTTGCTGCGGATACACACCCAAAACTCAATAGTGCTCTATGATACAGAAACAATTGAAAACACGTATCCCAAAACTAAAAATCCTCAACTTCTTGTGTAAAATACTCTTCAAATACTTGTCAGACGACATGGTTTTAGGATTCAGAATCAGACAAGTATCAGCACCCCTTTCTTCCTCTACTGTATGGTAGAAGAGACCCAAGTAAGCACAACCAACACTATTTCAATGCAGCATTTGACTAATCTATTGTGAGCAATTACATTTTAGAGCTTGCAGTGTAACTAAAATGAACATTCTGGTCATACGTTACACGAATCTAAGATATGCACCAACTAACCAATGAACTTAATCAGTGAAGTTTATCCAGCACTTGCGGAGGGAGGAATCCAGCCGTAGTTAGAAATGAACGCACATTTATTGAAAAAACGTGTATATAAAAAACACACTCTATAAAAACAATTGCATGTTAGTCCAACTAACTAACCAATACCTGGTGTTTAAATGGTTAAACGTGATTTATGAAGCCGCAAAATCAAAAATCTCTGGGGGAAAAGTTGCAGGTACCAGAATACATGAAAGAGTCCAATTATTTTTGGAAAAGGTTACTATGATCCATAGTGCTCTCTTTGAAACATTGAATGGTGCTTCCCCAAACACTGCATGCGCAATCAATCAATAAAACAGGATCTATGTTAGGACTGCTGGAGGCTGCAGATTTGCCGACTGAAGAAAACTCCCTCGGAGATAAAAGAATGGAGGCCTGGGCTAATCTCTCTGATTCGGCACTGCATGGTGGCTTCCTCTGACAGGAGTAGATTGCTGCATGCTGGGATGGGAGCAATGTCAAATGCCCTCAATCTCCACGGGGGACGGCAGCCCTGCTGAAACATTCAATGGCTGCATCAGCTCAAGCGTGTAAAGTGGTCTTGAGCCATGCTGAGAACTTAAGAAAAAGGGACGGAGGTAGAAGGTGCATCTAGAAGAGCTTTACATTGGTGCGAGCCTGCAGACAGGAAGCAACTAGCAATAGTTTAGCAAGGTTCACAACAGATACAGGAAAAAGGTCATTAACGGCCTCTGTATAATTGACACTTGTAGAACAAGGTAAGATCTCAAGACACAAAGCTCCAGCTTATCAAGCCGGAATTCATGAAGTCAAATCACTATTGTGCATGGGGAAAACACAGGCTATGTTCTTAGAAGCCTTCGGGTGCCTTGGAAATTGGGCTCTTACTGGAAGCAAACCATAAAAGCCATAGACTACTTCTGGTCACTTGCACTAGGCCTATGCACTTTGGCATCACGTCCGTAACTATCCCTGCAGTGCCCAAAACAGTAGACTGTATGATAACCTTGTTCACACTTTGCATGCACCTCCAAAGCTGACCATGCTGCCCACGCACTGTAGCTGTTCTTCTCCAGCAGACTGCATTATCTTTTTCCCGGGGAGGCTGTTCCACCCCACTTGCCTCACAAAATTATTTTCTGCTTCCCTGCTAGGTACAGTCAAAGTGCTCTTTCTATCCTAAGCAAGCATACTGGGAATGTGATGTGCTGCCAGGGGTGATTCCTTCTCAAGTTCACGAGGCCTTCTGAGTGAGAAGAAAATGAGAAGGGGAGAAAGGAGGAATAGTACTCATGTGGTTTATGCTACATCAAAGTGACACCGAAGAGCAACCATGTCGTATATAATAATAATGTAGTCTAGCTTCCAGCACTATGTGAGTGATGGGATTGGGGGAGGGGAGAGAACTCTTCTGCATGAAACTGTGGTGTATTTACCAGTAATGTATAGTAAAGGAGAGGGAAATAAAAACACAAAACCCATAGTACATCCTTATAAAACACTACTAATTCTATTCTAATACACTGGCCGATAATTTGACCAAGCGACTCACTTTGATAGTACATGTTCTACGTACTATGACGGCGAATAGCTTGTCTAAATGAAAACCATTTCGGCCAATGGATTATAATTTAAGGTATGGTCACGCAGCCGATTTTGGCGCTAACAATGCGTACTTTTAACAGCGCTTCGACTCAGTTCCCCTTCAATTTCACCGGCTTGTATGCAGGTAAAATGGTGGATTATCATAGCACTTAATGAGTGCTATTTTACTGTACTTCAGGCGCATTGCAGCACAATTACGCCCCACAAATCTGCCGTGTGAACATACTCTAAGGGCTTGTCCCCATGGCACCGGTTACTTGTCGGTTTTTCAGACGGCTTGCAGTGTTACAAATCGTCTGAGAACCGCCAAGCAACACTCCCACATACAATTTTATGGAAAATCCGTGCAGCAGTCCCTACAGTACAGATTTTCTGCCAGAGGGTTTTTTACACCGCCGCCGTTCCTAAGAACTTAAAACATGTTCATTCTTCCTCCTGTTTTCGGGTGAAACATGAACATGTGGGTGCAAAGGGGGACGGCTTAAATCTGCAAACCACGGTCAAAAGCCGCCCCCCTGCATGCCAAAAACAGACCAAATAATGGGAATTTCCGACTGGTATTTGGTCTTTACCGTGTAAATGCATCTCTACTAGTATGTTTTGCAAGTCATTCTATACTAGTACATTTTAACACTGTACTAAAGAACCAGAAATTAGTCAATTACACCGTACACTACTCCACTTAGTCTCCATCAATAGCTGTCTATTCTCATCTATAAAGTTGTAGTAGTAGAATCATTTATTAACTTTTGTAAATAGCATTCTGAAACAAAAAAAAGGTAGAGGGCAAAACACACCACGAAAATCCCATTTAATTTCATTTAATTTCCAATGAACATCAGATCCCTGCACTGCTGCCGCCTCTCCTGATTTCCTGTCATCTTCACTATCATTTTTGCACCAATTATGTCCTAGTTAATGAGCATTTGGGGATTTTCTGAGTCATATGGCCCAAATAGGTCGTATTTTCTCTCCTCTCCTTCCCAGTGCCTGTGCCTCGTGCCACACCTCAAGAGGACAATCTGGCTTCTGAGCCAAATAATACTTCGCCGTAACATAAAACAACAAGATGGACCGGAGACAACTGTTTGCACATTACAATATGTTTTTGCATTTATCATTCCTAGGTTTCTGACATGAAATATACAATATCACTTAGTACCAAACTGCTGCAGACAGAGGATGGGAACATAAGCTCCTTTCTACAGGGGCTAGAATGGATTCTATAGGACCTGCGCCTGTAACTTGTCTGTTCAGCATATTCTTGCGTTCCCCATTAAATAACAATTCTGGAGCACCTTCTCTCATAACAGCACACTGTACCATTCTTCTATTATTCCTCTTCAAAATACATCAAGTGACAACTGGGCGCTACCACTCCACTTGACAAAGGGGTGTGTCCCGACACACGCACACTATAAGAACTGACTGACCAATGTCAGACTTTGCAGGGACACACCCCGATCACCCAGAGGTCAACTTAGTCATACATGTCTAGGAGGAATATTAGAGGAACGGCACAACACAGATTTCTAAGAAAAGTTCTACCAGGTATACCTGCTCAACCAGCCCTAAAGGTAACAATTTATAGAATATGGTGTAATTACAGAAATTCCATCAAAACAGAAATGTATCCATACGTCAGAGTAAATGTTGGTAATTAAGTACTAGTCATCTATTACACGGTCATGAGAAGAAATGCTCCACTTATAACTGGAATAATTTAAAAAGAAGATCTAACCCCCTCATCTATTGCAGAACTGAAAATCACCTGGACGTTTCATTAAATTTACCTATATTCAAAGGCATTTATAATGGATAGATCTCTCATTATTCTGGCTACTTAAATGGGTTGTCTCATCATGCTGTTACACAGAGCCACAGACACCTTCAAGCTCTCACTTCCTATTTAAATTGTGGGAGGGTCTACATCAGTGATTGACATATCAGCTCTGCTATTCCTAGCTGATCCTGTACAGGGACATTAGTGATGGAGGTTTCTGAACAGCAGTGCACAAGGCTACAGAGCTCTAAAGGGTATCCATCGTGTTACCATGAAAAAGGTGCCCCAGCAGATACCATGACACAGCCACAATGTCTGTAAAGGATAATAGAGCAGATGTAGTCCACCGTGCTCTATTTCCCTGCGGCATTTTCTGCAGGACTCAATGGTGTGGTTGACTACGCTATGGAGTGCCACTGTATAGTGCCACAAAATAGAGAAAACATAGCCCACGCAGGGCTGCGATTGCTCTATTATGCTCTTTGTGTATCCACCAGGGTACCTTTTTTTCACAGTACCCCGACTAATACCTAGCACGTAGCCATCAGCATAGTGTGAACCCACCCTGACCTGGATATAAAGGTCACATGACTAATCTATGCAGTTACTCCATGGTAGCCATTACGATGGACAGGAATATGGACGGCACTGTGTTTTGCTTTCTAGACAAGTGTCTAAAAATTTAGCTTTATACCAATGCATTAAACAATGTAAATTAAAAAAACCAGTATGATTTTTTACGATGTACATAATAAACATATAAAGTGGAAAACCCCTTTAAGTTAATCAGATGATCAAACCTCTATTTTCCATAGCACACAACCTACCAACTCTTCAAACATATTGATAAAACATGGAGATCATGTTAACTTTTGCAACCATTTTCATTGTTCTCATGTATTTACAATGAAAAATGCACACAGCTCCCATGAAGCTTCGAGGTAACAGACTACAAATAAGCGCTATGTGTAGTCGGATTCTGCAGTCAATCTTTTCCAGGTCCCTTTCTTGCTAACCTACCAGATGCATGCTAGCTAGAAGTAAGAGATGGAGTAGGAGTGTGACTATAGGATCAGACTACACATAGGTCTTGTTTGTAGTCTCTTACCATAGAGATACAAAGAGCTGAGTACAATTATTAGCAAAACTGCTTTATTTATTTTTTTTTTGTTTTAGATGCATTGGGTCAATAAAAAAAAATTGGTAAGAATATATCTTTTACATTTAATGTTTAAGATAGCAATAATCCACTGTAAACCACCTTTATGGTATATCCACACTGGACAAAAATCCAGAACTTTATCTCCCAAAAATCTGCAGCAGCTAAAAACCACAATGGCAAATCCACAACAAACTGTATTGATGACAGATTTGGGATTCCAGAATCTGCAACTAAGATGATTTATTGTGGATTTCTGCAATATCATTAACATGCTGTGTGTGAATTTTGCTAATTTTCCACAACATAATGTCCATTGTACTTGAACATTTAGGGCAAATTCAGATAAGTCGGGTCTGCTTTGGGTTGTCAGCAGGGAACCAACAAAATAAAATCTGCACACAAAAATCTGAACTAAGTCATACGGATTTTGTTGCAGATTTACCGAAGCAGACTTGAGACATCTAAACGTACCCTTAGTCTATGTTCACGTGACTTTTTGTAGTGAAATAAATGCTTATTTCACAGGAGAAATGTGTGTTTTTTCATTACTTGATGTGTCTTTTGCGGCTTATTTTTTATTACGCGTTTTTCTCAGTAGAGAACTTCATTGAATTTGACCTGTTTTTATGGGCTGTTAATGGTCACTCCCTTCTTTTGTGCAGCTTGTAACACAGCAAACAGTGCGCAAAAAAAAGCACGGCTGAGTGCTTGATGTGCACTTATCCCTATTTAAGTCAACCTTTTACATTGACTGAAATAGAAAATCCATGCAGTAGTTCACACTGAACAGATTTTCTGCCGGTCGGTTTATGATACTGCCAGTGTTTCTAAAAACTGGGAACATGTTCACTCTTCCACCTTTTTTTTTGGCAGAAAATGAACGTGTCAGTGTGAAGGGGGACAGCTTGAGTCCGCAAACCTCGAATCAAAGCCCTCCCCCTTTGTGCCATGCAGATTTACAAAACGTCCTGTTCTCACAGAAAGCTCCTGGCGGATATGGTAAATGTATACATAGCCCCCTGTATCCAACAGAGACCACATCATTTTGGCAGTGTCCACCAGGGACTGTATTACAAAAAGCTGGGCTGCGCCCACAGAGCTAGGTGCAGTAAGGCTATGTTCACACGGCTTATTTCGGGGCGTATTTACGGACTAATTACATCGGCAAATACGCCCGAAATACGTTTCAAATAATGAACAATTAGATTAGCATTGATTGCAATGTAAAATACGCCTCGTCGGTCACACGAGGCGTATTTTCGCGACGTATTTGTGGGCGTAAATACGTCCGTAAATACGCCCCGAAATAAGCCGTGTGAACATAGCCTAAAGAAGTATACCTTGAGGCACACTTCAGATAATGTTCAAGAGAGATGGGCACCAACCTGCAATAAAGATTTCTCAAGGACACGGTCAGCTCTTCAACTGTGGTTCTGGAAAATGGTCATGCATAATTTAAGGGCTTTACACAGCATCACAGCAGATTTAAAATCCAGAAGAGAAAAAAACAGCACTTTTTTCACTTAATGCTAAGCAAGCCGATCTGTTACAGAGATGAACAGGTGCAGGACTAATCACAGAACCCTAACAAGAGTGTAACATTCCAGTCAGAAGGCCTCCGAGGAGCGCTCCATGCTACCTCGACTTTGGCGCTTCACAACCTCGCTTAATCTGCATGATATAACCACAAAGTTAAACTGCACAGATGTTCAGCAATCTGTACTTGTGATAATTGCTCTAATATGGAACAAATAACGGTTATCTGCTAATAGGGAGAAATCTTCCTGTCACTGGGCAATAATCATTGTTATTGGGCTGCTAGTTTTAATTAGAACCTGATGTCGAGAGCATATATATTTGTATGAAATGTGTGACCTAAGTAAAAATGAAGACAAGGATTTTTAGCATGACAGCCAGTCACCATAAGGCCGAGTTCACACGGCTTATTCAAGGGACGGATTTCGCCCGCAATTACGGCGTGTGCTCGGCAGCCCGCCGGCCCCATAGACATTCATTATCCACGGCGCGTATACTGCCATGAATAATTGACATGTCACTTTCTCCCCACTCGCCGTATTTCGTGAGCGGGGAGAGGAGACGGAATCCATATGAGAACTGTGGATTACCGTAATGACTGGGACGGATTCAGCCCATAATTCGCAAAGTACAGCGCGAACTACGGTCTAAAATCCGTCCCAAAATAAGCCGTGTGGACATTGCCTAATGGGCACGTTACAAAACAAAAGAAAAGCACAATTGCCTTCTGTAAGGGCTAATATACAAGGTCGTATTCCTTCTGCTTTCTATGGGTCGTATTCTGTACCTACCTGGCCGGTGATGCCAAGAATTCAGCAATGAAAAAAAATTTTTTATAGAAAAAAACCAGAGCCATTTCTCATTTGTAGCAAGTCACAGTTTAAAGAGAAAAAAAAAATATCCCCCAAAGCACTACACAATGTCATCAAGATCACAGAGCAAAGAAATACATTTCCATTCAACGACTCTCAGAACATAATGGGGCACATTTACTACAGCAATTGTGCCAGAATTCCGCAGCAATTTGTGCCAAATGACTTGTGTTCCTGCTTTACACCACATGTAGACAGTGTCTAGACACTTCTGTGCCTTATCTGAGAAAAGGGCTGTGGCTTCTGAAATGGGTGTAGTTTCACAGAAAGGGATGGGGCATATCATGAAAAATCCTATCCCCATTGTCGACTATGGGGATTTTACAGGCGAAAACCACCTCAAGAAGTAACGTCACTTATTTTTACGGCAGTAATTGCATCCAAAAAAACACCTCCCAAATACGCTGGTTAAAAACACTACGTGTGAATGACGAGGTGTATTTTACATTATATTCAACGAGGAATTATCGGACTTATCTGAGGCTGATTTTTGGCTGTTTTCCAGTGCGTAAACCACGCTAAATATAGCCCAACCAATGCAATGTGAACATACCCCAAGACTGTCTAATCCAGTGGTCTCAAACTGCGGCCCTCCAGCTGTTGGGAAACTACAACTCCCATCATGCATTTATATAAGTGGGCATGATGGGAGTTGTAGTTTCCCAACAGCTGGAGGGCCGCGGTTTGAGACCACTGGCTATGTTTACAGTGACTAAGTATTGATAGAGCTTCCCCATTGCAGTAAGCCTAAGGATAAGCTTAAGGCTGGGTTCACACGGCTTATTTGCAGGGCGTAATTACGCCCTGCAAGGGGGGCGGGAGCGGGCCCATAGACATTCATTACCAGCGGCGCGTATACACCGCTGGTAATTCACATGCCAATTATCTTCTCCCGCAGCGGATTCGCCGAGCAGGGAGAGGAGACGTAATCCATAGTTCTCTATGAGAACTGTGGATTACCGTAATGACTGGGACGTATTCCAGCCGCAATTTGCGCACTCCGGAGTGTAATTACGGACTGAAATACATCCCATTTTAAGCCGTGTGAACAAAGCCTAAGGGTATGTTCACACGGTGTAATTGCGGCACGTACAGTACGCGCCACAATACGCGTATTCCCAAAGCACCGGGGGTTGGGTGGTTGCAGCCGGGCGCCAGCCCCATTGACATGCCACTTATCTCCCCCACTCGTACAATACGATCGTATTGTACGTGCGGGAGGGAACGATGCGTAATCCATAGCTCTCGATGAGAGCTATGGATTACCGTAATTGGGGTGCGCATTTCGCCGCATATAAGGCTATGTTCACACGGCTTAAAATGGGACGTACTGTATTTTGCACTGTACTGCGCGAAATATGGGGCGAGATACGTCCCAGTCATTACGGTAATTCACAGTTCTCATATAGAACTATGGATTCCGTCTCTTCTCCCCACTCGCTCAATACGGCGAGCAGGGTGAGAATTGACATGTCAGTTATTCATGGCGTATACGCACCGTGAATAATGAATGTCTATGGGGCCGGCGGGCTGCCGGCCGCCCCGCCCCGTACACACGGCGTAATTGCGGGGCGAAATACATCCCGAAATTACTACCATGTAAACATAGCCTAACGCACAATATGTGGCGAAATACACACAAAATGCGTGCCTAAATAAGCCGTGTGAACATACCTTATACATCCGGAGGAATAGCATAGCAAGTAGAACTATTTGTTTACTGGTAAAACACCACCATGAAGAACCTGAGAGATCTGATTACACACCCCGGGGGTCTGTTGGGTACCATTGGTGTTGATTTCATAAAGCAACTTGCTCTCTCCATCAGTTTCATTCTTCTACTTCTATCATAGAACAGAAAGATGAAATTGATGATGCAGACACAAATGTAGCCCTAGAAATCTGCAATGGCTAAACTGACAGCTCAAAGGCGATCCGTTAAGGGGGCCTAAAACAAAGAAATTTCTCACACACAAGTAGCTTAAAGAAACAAGGAGCTCAGATGAAGAACCAAATTTCTTTCAGCAGATCTGTGTGATGTTTGTTTTCTAGATTGGACACTAAAATAATAAGAGCTATAGGATTCAATGATCCTCCCTGGTGGAGAAGGGCAAATAAATAAAGTAATGGCGGAAATAAAAGGCATGTTTTTGTAAAACAGATAAAATCAGATGTGCTTATTTTGGAAAGTATGTCATTCCAGATGCTCCGAGCTGTTTGGACTCTGTCCCGGACGTTAACCCTCCTGGTGCAGTGAGGTGAATGATGTTCCTCAGCGAGATACCCTGGGGCTCTAGCCTGTAACTGGATAATGATCTCCATTCCATTTGAGGATCATTTGTTCCAGTAGATTTGTCCAGGACAAAGAAAGAAGAAGACAAATCAATGTCTGCAATTCACTGCTGTCACTGCCTTTGCTTGACACTGAAACACTACCAGAACACATAGCCACTGGAAAGATGACAAGGTTTCCTTAGGAAACTCTTCAATAACTAGAATGGCTGGTTAATTAGCTGCACTACAGTCATGAGTGATTCCAGTGTGAACCCCAAACAAATCTATTCGGAAAGTTTCTAAAGGTGCTGTTTTATTTACCATGTTCTCAGGCAACTGAATTTAAAGGGGTTTTGACGTAAAGTATAATTGACGTGGGAAGCTTGCAAAAGAAATAAACATGTTCACCATTCATTATTATTAAAAATTCTGCACCGTTTTTGTTTTAGCTGCTCCTTTAGTGATCCATTGTTTACAGCTCGTCTCCAGGGATACGACCAGGGCTGGAAGCCTCAGTCCTGGTCGCACATGCTCAGACATCACCTCTCCCCTCAGGCAGCTACTGAGTGTTCAAACCCCAGGTGATGTCATTGTACTCCCGTCCACAGTACTCCTTAGTAATTAGTCAAACAGTGCAAATAAATTAAAAAAAGAAACGTCAATCAGGTATGTGCATTTATAAAAAGAGAAAAAAAATCCACAGGTTTGGTTCCTGCAGGGATTTGAACATAGGATCCTTGTGCCTGGAGGCAAAAACTTTACCTGTCGGCTACTCACAATGTTTTACATAAAAAGACCTTTCTTTGACTACAGAGACAAAAAGGCCTGGTGATGTCATCCTGCTGGGTCACATGATATGCAATTCAAACAAATCACACACGCCCCCTTCTGAGCACACAGAGCTGAAGAGCTGGATGCAGGAGGTATGAAATGAGATTGTGGCAAAACCCTTTAAAAAAACGATTTATACAAAAAGATCAAAACTAAACGTGGAAAAAAAAATAAAATCTAGCGCCTTATCTTAATACCTAGATCTATAGTTTAAATCTGACTTGCAAGCATTGGTCTCATCTACAACTGCAGGACAAGAGAATTGTGACACTGATGTTTTCTCTGCATGTACCAAATAAGCTAAACAGAGAGAGGATGAGAGGAACTGCTGAATTTTTTTTTTGTTCGGTTGTGCTTGGTCCACGTTTAATCTCTTTAATGCTTATCGCCTAAATTCAGGCAGCTCTTTAGCTTCTAAGAAGAGCATCAGTTTGGAGTTTAATAGGAATTAACTAGTAGTCATGAGCTCCTTACTGGAATTGTATCTGAAGCCCTTTATGACATGGGTAACGTTACTCTAGTGGAAACGGTCTTCAGGTCCATTCGATGGCACCTTGCTGCAAACAATGCTTTTTTTCTAAAGAGTCCGGGGGACATGAGGGTGCCTGCAAATACTTGAGGTGTTTCACCGGTGCGTTTTTGAGCTTTTTTTGAACGGTTTTTGGCGGAAGGTACAGAAAATAATGAAATCATGTTGCACAAAAAAGGCATCCAAAAAAACGCATCAAAAACGCACCATGTGAAAGCACCCTGAGGCTGGTATAATACCTTTATATAAAACAAGTCTTCTTCATCTCCATATCTCAATTTTACTGGATTCAATGTAATTTTCCAACCTTTTATTTATGAGGGGGTTTTGAAGGAAGGCATCAAGGTTAAAAAAAAAATTGCTGTTGTGACAATTTTCGGGTAATTTTTTGGACTTGAAATTCTAGGGTTAAAAAAAAAAAAAAATACAGAACAAAAAGAAAAAAATTTAATTACCCCTGAAACCCCCTACTTAACTCCAAAAATTCCTATCCTTCTAAGTAGCATTAGTCCTAAAAGAAATAAACCCGAAGAAAAGAGGAAAACTGAACAAAAAGGAAATTCTGTTTAAAAGGGAAAAAAATAAGTGGCCCAAAAAATCTGGTAAACCCTGAATTCATCGGGGGACATGCAAGTGGAACCCTTCGTATGGCCTTTTATAATGTGCTCGGTATGTAAAAGTTGTATGAAAGGATATAAAGTCTGCAGCTAAAAGCTTGTTAATCTGTTTGTGTCACCATACTGTGTTTAATGGACTGAGTTTCTTGGACAAGCCAGTAAACGAACCTTTAACTGCCAGAGATCAAAGTGGCATTTGCTGGCCAAACAGTTTGTGTTCTAGCACTGTACAGGATCGGCCATGTAACAGGTGTGAGGAGCATGAACGCTCCATCCTGCTCTTGAGTTGCAGTGAACAGATTAAATGGATTGTCACCTTGTAGCACATGTGTGACTAACTGACAAAGATAGCCCTCTCGAGGTCTGTCCAGATGGAGATCCAGCAATAACACATGCTCGAAACCACACCAAAAAAGAAAACGCTTCACATCTCGTACATGTACACTGCATCTATCGAGCTTCACAGTAACTTTACTCTGGGGCCAAGGGGGAATGCAAAGGATACACAATAGTTTACCAAAGATCCTGGATTATCACAAGTAATAGAAAAGTATGCAAAACCAGCTTTTTTAAAAACAGAGCCCGTAGTTGAGATTTTCTTGTAGTACAAATGCACATTTACAAATATTGGGTAACCAGATTATTTTTGGTGCTATACTTCTCAGGCTGTGTGTAGGCTGATTCTTTTCAAACAATCCTTTTTATGTAAGAGATGTACGGGCGGTCCCAATTGCTCTCTTCTAGAAAAAGAAAATGTGCTTTTTTAGTGCCACTAAACAAATTAAGACAACAACGGTTCAAACCACAAATCTTGGGGAGAGAAGAAGGGGGCCCCAACACCCCCTTTCTCAGCCCTTTAAAGGTTCGGATTCAAGGGCCTCTTTTTCCCTAATTTAAAGGGGAAGGCGTCTTTTTCCCTGCCTGGGTACCAAAATCAGGACCAATAGCACCCTCCTCCAGACCTCTGGGAGGTATTTCCCTAGAAAGGGACCATAGTCTAGTTAGATCCTGTGTCATCCAAATTTGGGACAGTGGAAAGAAAAAATTTAGAAGGTGTGCACCAAAAAAACCCACAGGGGACCCCCACGAATTCTAAAAATTCCTCAGATTGCCTTGCCAAAATGCCCAGGCAAAGAGATGTGGATCTGCTAAAACAGCAAGAAAGAAAAGTGCCAAAAGTGCCATCAAACCAGGGGGTCCGCCCACCTCCACTATGGTCAGGCAACCTATGGTCCTAGAGAACTTGTGCGACACAGACTTTCAAAATATTTGGCCAATATGGCTTCGATCAAGAGCCGGGGTCCCTAAGCCCCCTTTGTGCCAACATAACACCTAAAACAAAACGGGGAAAGGAGTGGGACACAAGGGGGGTTTAACTCCACCTTTTAATAGACAATCTTAAACCCCATTTAACCACCTTAGATTACATAATAAAACGTAACCTTTATTTTACACAAAATAGAAATTACAATGTATGTTGCCCCAGTACATTGTTTAGCCCACCCTTAAACCAGGCACCAAATCCAGTTATTACAAGGATATTTTTTTTTTTTTTTAAAAGTCTAAGGGTTTTTCTTCAACAAGTGCAAAAAAATGGCCAACAAGCCATAAAGTGAAAAGAGTATCTATTAAATGTCCACTCTAAAAAGAGGAGGGCCGCTCAACAAACCTTCCCCAACCCGCCAAGCCATTAGGCTCTGCAAAGGTCGATGATCAATTATCCCCCTGCGCCAAAGCTTATGGAGGCCTGTCCAGCTTCAACACTGGCTGCTACCCTGGATGGCTACCTATCCAAATACTGGTTGGCTTCTCAAGGGGACAGGGTTGCATGGGGGAGAGGAACCAGATGGCCACCACCACCCTCTACTAATCAGGTAGGACAGTCCATACGGGCACTGCACCCTGATCAACCCTGTGACAAACAGGGCATGAACATAAAATACATAAAAGGACATCTGTCTGGAAATATAAAAACTCCTTGCATGTTACCTAGACAAATGGGATATAAAATAGAGATATGTGCTAAACGGGGTAAAGAGGACGTGCTTAAGCAAATACGCCTCATTCAGTGCAGTCCCCACACCAAGCGAGTTATAGCGCCCTGGGTTTACCACTCTATACCTGAAACTCCAAACAAAACTACATTTACCCAATAAAAAAATTTTTCTTCATCACATTCCTCGAAAGGGCCCTTGGGCTTTTGGTGAAATTTTTTGGTCTGTATTTCAATTTTTATGGCTTCATTTTGTATTGGTTATTTATACACATTGGTTTGATTATATATGTATATATGTATTTACGTTACCTTGTTGGGGCATATGACTTTTTTGAATATATTACTCTAAACCTTTTGAAACCTTTTTTAAACCGGTTATTTTGTTTTGGGAATTTCCTGTAACTTTTGGTATTTTTCACGGCTCGTTTATTTTGGTATTTGCGCAGATTGATTTTTAATAAAGAAATATTTATTGTATTAGGTAAAAGTAGTTTTGTTTGGCGTTGCAGTATTTTGTTATCATTTACCTGTGTGGTTGTTTTATTTCTTGCTATTGGTCTGATCTTTTTTGATTGGAGGACACTCTATACCTTTCCATCCATTCCTACATAATGGCTTAAATCAAGAGGGCATTGGACCATCCTGCGCATACCCAGAATGTGCCACTTCCCGTATATATCCCATGGCCTAGTGTATAACCACTGATAAGAGATAATACTCTTGATCTTGGTTTACAGACACTATACTTAATCTTAGTCAAAAGGCAGGGGAACTTGTCCCTTCAGTAGGATACTGCCTGTCTGAGTTTGCGTTAGGCATTAAAAAGATCCGGATAAGGGAGTTACGGGCAAGCAAAAAGGGGTTTTCATAAAAGGGATTGCTTTTTAGTTAAAGATCTTTCAAAAACAAGTCACTTTGCATATTGTCCTTAACAGTGTCGTATATTGAGATATTCCCTTTTTTTATGGCGCATCAGCTCCCAGGGCTATAGTACAGACCTTTCGATCTATCCAAAGGCCCCGCCAGCCTGGTTGTTAGCTACAGACCGGTTTTATTGCACCTAGGGAACCCTAAACACGCCCCCGAATTCAAAGTGAAACCAAAAAAACAGGGTGAGTAAATCAAGTAGTGAGACAACCCCTTTAATGACAACAAAATATATTAAGATTTTTGGACAAGGAAAAAAGGGTCTCTCTATAGACAACTTGTAACAGCAGAAGGCCATCCCAAAAAATTGTGAAAAGGAATTGCCTTTTTTTTAAAAGGTTTTAAAATTTCTCTTTCTATAGGATTTGTAGTGCCAATGTTCACGTTCACAGCTTTCTATCAATCTTACCAACATATGGGCAACCCTCAGAGGGCACAGGGCTCTAAACGACAGATGGAAGTGTGACATTTGTCACCGCTCGTATTTAACAAACCCGAACTGGGTTTTTTGCAACCTTTCTCCAGGTCAGTTATAGGATGATAAGTAGACATGTATCCAGGTGCCTGGCATAGCTCCAATAAAAGAGACATGGTCACAAATGAGACTGGCATCACGCCAGCGCCATAGCAAATTTAGTTTTCTTACCCAAAAAGGGAAAAAAAATTAAACCTTTTGTTAACATTTTAGCCTCTTTTTGTCTCTGCAAAGGGCACAGCATGAAAACACAATGACAGAATTCCATGCAGACACTCGGCCATGGCTAGGGAAAAAAGAAGCGTTGTTCTCTAATTGCAGAGAATTCAGCAAAATGCTCTTCAGTCTAAAAAGGTCAACTGATTAAAATGAAGCATACTTCACAGCTATACTGCTGCTACCAACACATGTTAGATGTGCGTGCCACATAACCGGTGAGTAACCGCTACTGCTGACCAGTAACAAAACTCAGCATTATATGGAATCTGCAACAAATTACCTTTTGAAAGTGAGATTGTAGGAAGGGGAAAAAACATGAGTTTATCTGTCCAGAAAACCCCTGGTAAGCTGGTATTGTAACCCCCAACCTGTCGGGTTTTATCACCCTACCCCGGAGCAGGAAAGTATGAGGGAGAGGGCTGGCTTGGATATATAGGGTAAATGAAGAAGGGAAAGGAGCTGAGCTCTGTGATATATAGGGTTTTATGAAGAGGGGGAGAGCTGGCTCTGATCTATAGGGTTATTTATAAGGGGAGAAGTACTCTTGATATATGGGGTTTTTATGACAGGGAGAGAAGCGAGCCTGTGAAACTAAGGGGGATATGATGAGAAGGAAACTTTTTCTGTAAATGGGGTTAATATAGAGGGGGAAGCTGAGCTCGTGATATTAGGGTTAATAAAGAGGGGAGAACTGGCTCTGGATTATAGGAATAATAGGGGGGGAAAGCTGAGCCTGTGATATATAGGGGTAAGAAAGAGGGAGGAAGCGACCGTGATTTTATAAAAGGGTTTAAAAGAAATTTGACAGGGTTTTTTGAGTGAAAATCCAAAAAAGACAGTGGAAGTCCTGCTAAACCCACCCCCCCTACAGTGATTGACAGCACTCCTTTTATAAGGGGTAACAGAGCAAACTATCAAACACCAATGTGGGTGTGGGGGGGGGTGGGGGGGTGTTTGAAACTAAGGGTCTCTTCTGTTTTTGGATTTTTTCTGCTTTTTATGCAGAAAACGTTTAAAAAAGGGAAAGTGTCATCAAAAAAAGACTTTTTGTTTAACCCATTTTATTTTAAACACATTTTTAGGAATTTTTTTTAAAGGGGTTTTCGTTTGAGTGCCGTCTGTTCGCTAATTCTCTCAAATTTAGTTTGAAATCAGGCGTGTCTTCCCTCACTGAAAAACTGGACTCAAATTCTGGGGTTAGCAGTAATGCAGAAGGTGTCTGGATATAACAGCTTGAGCTCCCGCAGGGGTTATGTCTGCACCTCAACCCACAAGCACCTTTAAAACCTCAGTTTAACAAAAAAATTAAAAAGAAAGCCACGCTGTTACTTCAGTGGGGTTTTACCCCAAATTTTAAAAGCAACAGGGAGGATCTTTACTAAATACAAAAGTCAACTTTAAATAAAGACCTGCTTGCTGTCAGTGCATGTTTGGTGAAACAATGGGGGGAGAAGCATTTTGCTTGAGAGAAACCCCGCCAACCTGAACTACTTGGGATCGTGGTGCGTGGTAAGTTTTTAGCTTTACAAGGAAATGGGTTTTGGGGTTCTAGTCCCCCCACAAGATTTTTTCTCCCCCCCCCCCCAAATCTACACATATGTAAGAGGCCCAAAATTTTATGTCAATCCTATAACGATATATATACACATACATATCCCCTAAAAATGTCTCATCCCCAGAGTATATGCATTGATCACATATGTTGGAAGGCTTTGGGGTGAATGAGGGTGGGAATTATATAGGGGAGCTTTGTTTGTGTAATGAAAAAATTAAAGATGTCTATAATATATTTTCTATCTTTACAAGGGTGTACAATTTTTTAAAAGAAAAAAAAAAAAAAAAAACACAACTGATGGGGTTGAACCCCAACCTCTCTTGCGAGCCGATCACCTAACATGCACACACATACACTTGACAAAATAACCCAGTTGAAACCTTATGTTTTTTACACTACATATGATGATGTCATAAAGAGGCGGGGTTGATTCGATCTAGGAACAGAACGCCCTTTTTCAAAGTTGCAGTTAAGGACTTGACCTGTGAGGAGGGAATAACCTCTTCCAAAAAACCCTTTTTAAAAGCCCGTAATTGCCCGATCATTCACCCAGAGCTGGGGGATGTACTAGAGCCAGTAACCCCTTGGTTTCCTATCGTTTTAAAAAAGCTCGGGGAGTAAACACAGAGGGGAGGGAGCCAACACAGTGCAGGGGGCGTGGCCGGGGGTTTCCCGTCTAGGGGGTATCCCCCCAGGCTGAATGAAATTTAGCCAGCCCAATCACAGTGCAGGGGGGATGTTATGGTGCGGGGTCCGACCGGGCTGGCCCCACCCCAACGAGAAATAGAAAACAGATTTTCAGAGAAGCTCATAGCTGCTAAACCAAACAAGGAAAGCAAAACCCCAAATTTCAAAAGGTTTTTTTTACTGTCCCCTTTAAGACGATCTTTGTAACGAAAAACCCCTTTAAGTTTTTTTTTAAATTTTCCTACACTTAAAGTTTTTTTTTAATAATTCTTTAAATCCGTAGTTCTCCTTCGGCCAAAAGCCAATAATCGTCTACCTTTTCCCGTTCTGTTTTTGAGATCTTTTTACAGCGGCTCATTTTCAGTAAAGCAGGGTCAAACGAAAGAACCCCATTGTGTACAGTAACACAGGAACCACCATCCCAAAGGAATGTCACAGCTCCCCCCCCCTCCCTTACAGTGAAAACTCTCCATACAATCATGGGCAGAATCTTCTTAAGAATCCCATTCACAAGCTGCTGTAAATATCTTCTGCCTGATAAAGCAGTGCAAGCAAGAAGTCTTCCCCCCCAATTATATAACGGGCGAAAAGAGAATTACAATCAGGAAAAAAAAAATGGTGAGAGGAAAAGAATATGGACTAGGGTCTTGATTTGATAAGTAAAAAATAAATAAAATTGGCGACAGATTCCCTTTAAGTCCTATAAACCTATATATCACAGAGCTCAGCTTCTATCCCTCTATCATATCCTGCTCTCAGAGAAGATAGAATAAACCCCCTAACAGGTTCCCTTTAAAGATGGATGAGCTTCAATAACAGACAGACATAAGAGCATTTAAGAAATGGAGATAAAGTTCAGCTAGGACTGAAGCTGGTTCCACATGTCCTGGTCAGTATGCAGACTTCCCTGTGATTACAGAAATCCCAGATTTAAAAGGGGTTGTCTCAAAACAAGAATTGATTTTTATGTTAAAGATCTTGCAAAAACAAGTCACTTTGCAATATGTGTCCATTAACAGTGTCCTACCTATTGCTAGATACCCCCCCTTGTATGGGCTGCATCAGCTCCTCAGGTCGCTATAGCTACAGACCTGTTCAATCTCTCCTGATAGGCTGCCAGCACTGGTCGCTATAGCTATAGTCCTGGCATCCTCAGTAGCTCATCACTGCAGGCCAGTGACTGACTGATAACTGAGGTAAAATGAATTGATTTAGTAAGACAACCCCTTTAACTGGGACATGTGAACCCAGCCTAA
Source organism: Phyllomedusa bahiana (assembly GCA_025379985.1). NCBI lineage: Eukaryota > Metazoa > Chordata > Amphibia > Anura > Hylidae > Phyllomedusa > Phyllomedusa bahiana. The sequence goes on from JAODAL010000674.1 coordinate 124,848, forward strand.
ACAACACACAGCCATCAAATGGAAAGATTTTGTGGATCACTGTTTGGATTTACGCTGCAACGTTTCCAGTGTAGCATAATAGCTACCATCTCAGAGACAGTTACATCCATTCAATGTACCATAAACATCGGACAGGTGTAGGTTCTACTTCTGGGAACTGAACCCATCTTGGGAATGATCCCCTGAATTTCTTCATGCAGAGATGGAGAGGTAGCAATGCATGCGTGTTCTAAGCACAGCTGATAACACCACCTTCTGTCTTCTTCCTCCTCCTTGTAGATTCTAATTCTCGCGGGCAGGGTCCTCTCTCCCTCTGTGCCAGTTGCAAGTCATTCACCGTCATCATTGTACTTGTTTGACATATGTTATATATTGTATGTAACCCCCCCTTAAATGTACAGCGCCCTGGAATCAATGGCGCTTTAAAATAAATAATTTTGCTGTACGGCGAACTCTAATATAAGAATAAGAAGAAAGCTGCACATGCGCAGCCAGTTATCCGTTCTGTAAAGGGAAATTCAGAGGCCCATTCTGTAGATAGATACGGGTCTGGAGATGGGACTAGTACCGTTCAGACATACATGGCATATCCCCCGATGTGTCACAAATGTCTGAGAAAAGACAATCCAATTCAAGAATCGAAGCCAGGACACTAGTTTGACAGAGCCTTCACCGGATTCAAAGAACTTCCACGTATTACCATATGGCTAATAAATTATTTGAAATAATTTTAACACAGGCTACTCTATACGGCAGTAACATGTACAAATGTTAGCATCTGTATTACTTCTGCCAAGTCCAGAACCCTACTAGACGGAACTTAGATCACCACAGAATCCTAAAAAGTTTCAATGGAAACACTAATGCACCCGGTGTTGAGGCCATAAGAGATGCTAAAATGCAGGCATATTAGGGTCATCCAAAGCAGCCTTAGGCTGTGTTCACATCTACAGCAGAGCATCTATTAGGGTAAGTGGCACTGTATTTTTCATCAAAAGGACAGCTTGGCACCAACTAATGATCCCCAGCATAGGTCAATGGGGTCCATTGGTTACAGCTTAAAGGGTTTTGCCACGATGTAATGTTGAAGTGGGATCCTCCAAAATGGGTATTTAATCACTTTTCTAAATATATGTGATTACAAAAAGTGAAGCCTCAGAGCTACAGCATTGCTCAGTCCCCCTTAGTTTCCTGAAAGTTTACATTAGACACAACCAGGACACTGACAGGAGCTGATCTGGCTGCGCTTGCGTTTTTGCACTTCTTATCTGATGAAAGGAAACATGAGTGAGCTTGCAAGGGGCTGGGGATAAAGTGCAGTGTATGAGGCTGTGTCTTTTGTATAGATAATCCACTGGTTGTAATGTAATTATTTGAGTAAACATTGCAGACGCTCCCTTCTTCCTCGCTCTCTGCTCACCCTCCTCCCTCTCACCCCTGCAGCCATTCATACTTTGTTTATATTCTCTCCTGAGCAGATAAGAGGTAAGGAACTCACTTCATGGCAAAACCCCTTTAACATGGAAACCACAATAAACAAAGCTTAATTAGTATTATTATATATTTTAGAGCGCCATTGATTCCAGGGCGCTGTACATTCAAGTGCTACGTTTAAGGGTCAGAAGTGACCCGAAACGCGTCAGTGGGACTTGTTTCACTGAAAGTGACGTTGTTGGATGCTTATCCCGTGCATCATGTGTTAATACAAGAGGAAATAAAGGAAAGTTTTAATCATCAGCTCATCAAGCAGAAGCTGGCAGTTCTTTTCAATCGTACATTTAAGGGAGTTACATACATAAGTCAAACAAGTGCAATGGTGACAATACATGACTAACAACTGGTACAGAGGGAGAGAAGACCCTGCCCGCGAGGGCTTACAATCTATAAGGAAGGGGGTAAACCATGGCATATTAAATCTGGTTCTGCCAGCATGAGCATTTATATAGGTGACCTCTTTAGAAGTAATGATTGAATAGAGGATAGAGACAAAAAGGAACATGCAGAAATTGCAGGACTCACAGTGGAAAATACTATATGGAAGATTGTAGTGTCACATCCCACATCAGAAGAGCTGTATTTGACAGGTTTCCCAGTACCATGTAATTTATCTATGTGGCAACATGCATCTGGTGCATTAATTAAAAGTCCGGCTCCTATGAATCTACTAGGAAGCTTTCATTTTACAGCATATCATTTTTAAGTGACTTTGTGGCTCTCAGAGTCTGCCAGAACACAACACTGTGCTATAAAACTGATACACCTCAGCTCCCAAGGACATTAAATCCTTGTAAAAGTGCCAGCATTATAAGCAGCCAATATTTCAGTTTTCCAGGCTCGCCGTCCCCCGAGAGAGGATTTAAATGATGGGAAGAGGTAAAATGCATAAACCAAACATAGTTATCGCATTATATTTTGGGAGGTGATTGGGATGTTTTAAACATGGAATGGAAAATTTAGCAGCATAAAATGTAAAACAGCATGAAGAGCAGACAAAGTCTGTCTTACCTTGCAGCTGGGCCAAAACGCCAGGCAGTGCTGTGTGGCAAAAGGGCGATTTGTAGCCCTTAACAAAAAGGCTATTGTGATGTCACTATAATCAATGTAAATGCTGTCCATAATAAAGAAATACAACTGAATAAAAACCACACTGACTGAAAGCATGCACTTAACCAGATTTTTCATCAGATTTTAGCAGAATTTTTTTTCCAACACGTGGACTAGAAAACATATGGTTGAAACTACAATATGGCCGCCGTTGACCTTGCCACCAACTCCAGGCCAATAGAAGGTATGATGCGTATTGGCAACATGCTGTGTTTGAAGGTAGACACAAGAGAGGAATAATAGTCTTGTATAGAATTAAATGCAGAGAACTTGATTTAGTATACATCAAATGACAAAGATCTGCCCTGGTCAGTGAAAATAAACCTATAACAACAGTATGTTCACAGGTGCGCGCCACAATACGCCTGCTCTTGAAAGGACGTGCTAGCCAGCTCCTTCTCCTACACCGGACGCAGTCCGGTCCTTTCCTACCTTCTACTGCTGCTGCTTTCCTCTCCATTCATTTTGGATTACTCCTGCAGCATAAGCATCTAGGTACCGTACTCTGCCTCTTCCAACATACTAGTGCCGGTACTCTGTTCTACTACTGCATACCTTATTCCGTAACATATACAGATGTCGCTTTGATAAAGGCCTGGCGGCCGAAACATTGGATGGACGGGCATCTGCTCTCATGACATTTGTTTCTAATTTCATGCAGTAATCCTTTGTTATATTCTTCTTACGGAGTATCTGGCAAATCTGTTCTGCATTGTAAATAAACTTCCACAATTTAAATGCATATAATTTACATTTTCTATGGTCTATAGGTCATTGACCTCTTACACCTGAGCACCCATCATCTACTTTGGTGTGCGGGACTAACTTTTTTTTTTTTTACATACTTTCAACAGCTTTATGGCTTTTGTTTGGTGGGTTATCACAGTACTCACTGAGTGCTATGATTTTACCGTATTTGTGGCGCGTACTGCAGGCGCATTGCAGGTGCCAAACTTCCCCTAAGGGTAATGGAACCACACATGCCAGCAGGCATAGGCTAGGTACACACCACAATTAAGATGCACGTTCAGTGTACATGCCAGGAACGTCTAACGTATACCCTAAATCAGTGTCAAACTGCCACCAGCGAAAATACCTCCCCCATGTTTTTTTAATATTTCAAAGCTTATGTTTGTTTTGGGGGTTTAACCTGAGTCTTAAACCCCGGCCCAAAAAAGTGGTGGGGAACGTTTTTTCGGTCCGGAAATAATAGCCGGAAGTTTCCCGGAAACCTTTTTTAAAAAAAGGGCCAAAAACTCCCATTCCTTCCCCGGTAAATTTCCCCAAAAGTTTTTAAAGAACTAGGATTCCCCTCCCCCTCCCCGCCCCCCAACCCGCGCCCTTACGGGGGTTTAATTGGGCCATGTAAATTACTCGGCCCCAAAAACCCGGCCGTTTTTTACAGGGCCCTTTTTTCCCCGGTTTTTTGTGGCCGGGCCCCCTTGGTCGTCCCCGCTTCCCGCCCGCCCTTCAACGGGAAATTCCCCGGGGCTTTTTAAAAAATTCCCCCCGCAAAAAACACCGGGGTTTAAATTTTTGCCCTTACACCTTGAGCCCCCAAACATTATTTTTGGGGGCCAAACTTTTTTTTTTTACATATTTTCAACAGTTTTAGGGTTTTTGGGTTTTTGGGGGTTTATCACGTACTCACGAGTGCTATAAATTTTACCGTTTTTGTGGGGGTACTGCAGGCCCCATTGCGGGGTCCAAATTTCCCCAAAGGGGTTTGGAACCACACATGCCACAGGCAAAAGGCTGGGTTACACACCAAAATTAAGATGAACGTTCAGGTACATCCAGGAAAGCCCCTACGTAACTCTAAACCCGGGGTGAAAATTTGGGGCCCCCAGCTGTGGGAAATTTAAAAACTCCCATCATGCTCACGGTTATTATTATAAAAATTTTAAGAGGGGAATTTGTTTTTCCCAACAGCTGGATTTCCCCAGTTTGACACCCCTTGTTTTAAAAATGCATGGGAAATTAAATTTTCCTGATAAGGCAAAAAAGTTTTTCCAAAAAGGGCCCTTCTTTTTTTTTTTTTTTTTTTTTTTTTTTTGGGCCAAATATTGTCTGTTTACAGCAAAAAAAAAGGATACTTTTAAACACACGCATATATTTTTCTGTTTAGGGATGAAACCAAATGGGTGTCCCTTTTTGATACCCGTAGGTGCCTCTTTTTAAATATATACCCAAACCCGGGTATTTTAAACAAAAGACGGGAAAAGGGGATGTGTATTTTCCCCCTTAATTGTGTGCTAGTGACAATCCCAACGTTGATTTCCCCTAAAATGCTTTTTTAAGCTACCGGAATGGGACTTTTATTTACAATGAAAAATTTTCCTATTAAGGGTAAAATAATGTAAAAATATTATATATATATATATAAAAAAATATACTTTTATATATATAAAAAAAAAATTGGGCCCCGATTGCAGCCCAAAACCCAAAGGGTACTTTGTGGGGTAAAAACAACAAAGAAGCCACGTGAAAATCCCAGTGCACGTGACTTTTCCATTGGAAAAAAAAAAAATCAGTTTGGCCATTTTGGGATACTCGCAAGCCCCCATAACAAGCAGTTTCCAAGAACCCGATTCTGATTTTTTTTTGTTACTACTACCCCTCAAAAAGACACAGAATTTGCCCCATTCTTTTAAAAAAAAAAAAAAAAGTTACTCCCCCTCACAAAATTCAGTGTGCATGTTTTAATGTGAAGATCAGATGCCTTTTCTTACCATTTTTTTAACTACCCCAGAATGGGGTGTTAGTAATTTCTTTTGTGCTAAGCAGATTAACATGTTTGGGGCTTTTTTTTGCCCCTTTGAAACATTATGCCAATTTAAAACTCCGGGCACCCACATTTTACTGTGGGGCCGTTAAAAGTGGGAAACCCGCACCAATTTTAATAAAATTGGGGTTTGGGTTTTGGGTACGCAGGGGCATTTTCTTGGGGTTCCATTTTAAATTTGGGTTCCCCTTACAGTTTTAAAGGGGCCAAAGTCATCCATAACGGATCTGTCCCCAAGGCTTTTTGGGTATAAAATTTTAAAAATCCGCCACGACAAACTATCAAAAGGGGTTACAAATAACTGTTTTCCCCGGGGGGAATAGCAGACCCTTTTTGGTTGAAAGCCACCCTGTCAGATTTTTCCAAATTCCCCAAAGGGGTTCAATAACCAGTACTTAAAAAAGTATCATCCACCCCCCCAGTTCCCCCATAAATTGCCATCCACCCCCCCCCCGTACAACACACTTACCCCCCGGGGGGGCTCCCTTGGGGCCCCCCCTTTTCCCCTGGGGGGGAAAAATGCATGTTACTAGCCCATCCCTACTTTTCCAACATCTGAAACCCATACTTGGGAAAAAGTAAAACCCCATCCTTTTGGTCCTGGTTAGCAGGATTTTCCCCCAAGTTTTTAGGAGTTTCGCACATATGCCTGCATGCATCGGGATGGAAATCTGTTTAATGACCGGGCGGGGTGGACTACGTTCTCTGAATCAAGGAACTTTGGGGGTCTTCTAAATTTCCCCTTTTTTGAAGAAAAAATTTGGGGGCCCTTGGCCCGCCAAATTTTGGGACCACAATGTTAAAAAAACAAGTTGCGATGGAACCCATGTTTAGATGGTTTCCAAATTTAAAGGTTTTTTTTCAATACTATATTTTTTTGTTTTAAATTTCCTATACTGGCCCGGGCCCGGGATTTTAAAAAGGGGCATTTTATTGGTTCCATTTACTAATCCTGGGGGGGAGCTCCCCATGCACTTCCCCCGGGGGGTATTGTGACGTGCACGCTAAAAATTTGGGGAAAAAAAGGTTTGCCCACTACCTTAAAATGGGTTTAAGCTGGTGACTTTTTGGTTTTTTTGGGTTTTCCCTAGCTTAAACTGCCATGACAACACTGCTCACAAAGGGTGTAACACTTTTCGTTTTAAAATTGGGTTGATTAAACCACAGAAATTCTCCAAAATTTAAATTTTTTAATAGGGAAAATAATAATTTTCCTTTCCCAAAAAGTTTCAAAAAATTTACAAAAAAGGTTTAAAGTTAACCCACAATTCAGCGAGTGAAAAAAAAAAGCGTTTTAAAAAGATCCTTAATTAAAAAAAAAATTTTCTTTTTCCCTTTAATGCCCAAAGGGAAACCGGTCTCTCAAAGACTTAAGGTTTAAAGGGGGTGCTGGAGAAAGATGATCACCCGAGGGCCCGACCTTTCAGTAAATCAAGGTGGAGTTATTGCTTGTGACAGGTGAACGGGAAGCTGCTAATTATTCCCTTTCTGGGTTAAAAAAGCACCGGTGAAGGGGGTATAAAGGGGGTTGCAGTGCTGGCTTTAAAAAAGGTCCGTTTAAAACCCCCCAGAAGCCAAGGGGGGAGTTAAAAACCCACATTGTAAATTCCCCTACCCCCAATTTACAAACCGGGGGCAATTTTAAAAAATTGGGGGATTTTGGGGCAAAGAAAACCCCTTTCCCCCCAAAAAGGGGACTTCTACAATTAAAACTAAAATTTTTTCAAAGAATTCTATGATTTTGAACAACGGTCAATTTCCCTAGGGATTAAAAAAAGATGTTTTTTAGGTTTGGATAAATTTTAAGACCCCGGGTTTTCCCCTGTTTCCCCCAAAAAAACACTGACATTCCCCTATCCCGATAACCAGGTTAATCATTACCAACCTCAAAGATAACCCGGAAAAGATATTATATGGGGGAAAGATAAGGCTTTCACAGGCATAGAACACCAGGAAAATGTGAGAGTCAGCTCGCATATTAAAGGGCAAAAAGGCAGAACCCGTAAAAAAAACGCCCCCCTTACCATAGTTCTCACTTGATGCCTGACCTTTCTATATCTCCTATTTTTTACAAAATTTTTTTACAAAGTTCGTATGGGCCCGGTAAAAAAAAATGTTATAGTGTTTGGGTTTCCAAACCCCTTTAAAAAGATTCCCCCTGCATAGCGTCGCCGCAAAAGCAGAAAAATTTTCCAGTAAAACTGGATTAAAACAACAGATCCCCCCTATTACAATAGGAGCATTGTTGTTTTAATCCAGTATTACTGGCACAATTTTTTGCTTTTCGGGACGTATGCAGGCGAATCTGTTAAAGGCTTGTAACCAACACTATAACATTTTGTTTTTACCGGAGTCATACAGAACATTGTAAAGATCTGTACATAATAGGATGATATAGATAAGGTCAGGCATCAAGTGAGCAACATATGGTAAGAGCTGGGCTGTCATTTTTACAGCTCTGCCTGTGTTTGACCGTGTAATATGCGATGCTGCCAGCTCTCACATATCCTGGTGCTCACATGCCTGTGTAAAGCCTTATCTTTCCTACCCATATAATATCATTTCTGGTTATCTCTGAGGATGGTAATGATTAACCTCGGTTATCTGTATAGGGGAATGCTCGTAGTGTTACTGTGGGAAACAGGGGACAGCCGTGGTCTTGAAATATCCAGTACCTAGAAACATCGCTTTTAATACCTATGGAATCTGACCGTTGTTCTGCATCAGTAGAATATCTTTGAACAAATTAGTATTAATTGTAGAAGTGACCATTTTGGAGGAAGTGTCTCTTGCACCTGATCCGCCATTCGTTAAATGTGCCCGGGTTGTGATTGTGCTGGTAGCAGAATACAATGTGGCTGTTTAACTGCCCCCTGGCTTCTGAGGGGTTAAACTGATCCTCTTTTAGCCAGCACTGCTAATCCCTTTATATCCCCTCTCCTGTGCAGATTACCCAGCAAGGAATAATTAGCAGCTTACAGTTCACCTGTCACAAGCAATAACTCCAGCCTTGATTTACTGACAGGTCTGGCATGCGGGTGATCATCTTTCTCCAGCACTCCTTTAAGACCTTAAGTCTTTGAGAGACCGGCTCCTTTGGGCACTTGAAGGAATAAGAAAATTTTCGTTTAGAAATAGATCTATTTTAAAACGCGTGTATTTTCAGCTCGCTGAATTGTCGTCTAACGTTTACCGTTTTTTGTCAATTTTGAACGCTTTGGTATGACAATTATTATTTTCTATTACAAAATTAATAGGGAGAAATATCTGTGGTTTAATCAAGCCAAGTTAACGTATAGTGTCTACAGCTTTGGTGAGCAGCTGCTTGTCATGGCAGATTAGCTAGGGTACCCAAAAACCAAAAGTCAGCCAGCTTGATACCAGTTAAGGTAGTGTGCGCATAACACTTTTCCCTAATATTTAGCGTGCACGTCACAATAGCCCCCGATGTGCATGCGGAGCATCCCCGCAGGAGTTAGTCAGATGGAAGCCAATACAATGTCCTTTTAATCGCTGTCTGGTCAGTATAGAGTAAGTAAATCTAAAAATATAGCTATTGAAAAAAAACCATTGAATGGAAACCATCTCAACATAGGTTCCATCGCAGACATCTGTTTTATACATTGTGGTCCACAATGGCAGCCTATGGCCCCAATCTTTTCTTCAGAAAGATGGAACCTTTAGAAGACCGCCATGTTCCTCTGATTCAGAGAACAGTAGTGCCATCCTCGCCTCGGTGCATTAAACAGATTTCCATGCAGATGCATGCAGGCATATGTGCGAACACTCCTGAATCTTCCGGGAGACTCCTGCTAACCAGGACACATAAGGAGTGGGGTTTTACTATTTCCAAGTATGGGTTTCAGATGTTGGCAAGTATGGCATAGTGGCTAGTAACATGCATCTTTTATGTCAGAGAGAAGCGTGGCAAGGAGCCACCCCGGGGCAGGTAAGTGTGTTGTACGGGGCGTTGTGGATGGCACAGTTATGGGGGAACTGTGGGGCTGGATGAGTACTATTTTAAGCTACTGGTTATTGCAGCCCTTGAGAGTTGTACAATCTGACAGGGTGGCTCTCAGACCAAGAAAGGTCTGCTATCCTTGGTGTAACAGATATGTTGTAAGCTTTGTGATAGCTTGTCGTGGCGGATCTGTTAAATTGATATCATAATAGCCTATAGCTGACAGATCCGTTATGGATGACATTGTCCCCATTAAGCTGTAATGGAATCCATTTAATGGATACACCATGAAAATGCTCTGACTGTATCCTTTAAACCAATCCCATATCAGTCTATGGGTGACTGGTTTCACTATACGGTCACAGTATAATGTGGGTGTCCGGAGCTTTAATGGCATATATGTTCAAAGGAGGCAAAAAACAAGCCCCAAACATGTTAATCTGCTTAGCACTAAAGATATCTACTAACAGCCCAGTTCTGTGGTAGTTACCAAGTGGTAGAGAAAAGTGCATCTGATCTTCTACATTGAACATGCACACTGAATATTTGTGATGGGGAGTAACTTTTTTTTTATTTTTTTAATGAATGTGCACATTCTGTGTCTTGTGAGAGTAGTAGTAACAAAAGAGAAGCTCAGAATCTGTTCTATGGAAACTGCATTGCTTATAGGGGCTTGCGAGTATCCCAAAAATGGCCAAACGTGATTTGTTTTCTCAATGATGAAAGTCACAGTGCACTGTGATTTTCACGTGGCTTCTTTGTTGCTTTACGTCACTATGTAGCCTTGGTTTGGCTGCAATCTGACCATTGTTTTTATATATATATATATATATATATATATATATATATATATTCTTTACATTATTTCACCTCATTAATAGGAATTTATCATTGTAAATAAGTGTCTATTCCGGTAGCTTAAAATGCATTGTAGGGAGTCAACGTGGTATTGTCACTAGCACACAATTAAAGCTAGATACACATCACTTTTCTGTCTTCTGTTTAACGTACACGTCTGGCTATATATGTTAAATGGATGGCACCTACAGATATCAAGAAGTGACACCCATAGGATCTCATCGTAAACAGAAAAATATATGCGTGTGTTAAATGTATCCTTTTTTATTGCTGTATACAGACATATATTGGCCAAATGAAGGCCTTAAGGACACACTTTTAGCCTCTATCAGGATATTTAATCCTATGCATTTAGAGCAGGGGTGTCAAACTGCTGCACTCCAGCTGTTGGGAAACTACAACTGCAATCATGAATTTGTATAATATATAACAGTGAGCATGATGGGAGTTGTAGTTTCCCACAGCTGGCGGGCCACAGTTTGACACCCCTGATTTAGAGTATACGTAGGGAGCTTTCCTGGCATGTACACTGAACGTTCATCTTAACTGTGGTGTGTACCTAGCCTATGCCTGCTGGCATGTGTGGTTCCATTACCCTTAGGGTAAGTTTGGCACCTGCAATGCGCCTGCAGTACACCCCACAAATACGGTAAAATCATAGCACTCAGTGAGTACTGTGATACCCACCCAAAAATAAACGGAGGAAATTTGTCCCACACCGTTGAGCAAGGTTAAGAGGTCAATGACCTATAGACCATAGAAAATGTAAATTATATGCATTTAAAAATTTTGGAAGTTTATTTACAATGCAGAACAGATTTGCAGATACTCCGTAAGAAGAATATAACAAAGGATTACTGCATGAAATTAGAAACAAATGTCATGAGAAACAGATGCCGTCCCTCAATGTTCGGCCCCCAGGCCTTTATCAAAGCACTCTGTATATGTTACGAATAAGGTATGCAGTAGTAGAACAGAGTACCGGCACTAGTATGTTGGAAGGGCAGAGTACGGTACCTAGATGCTATGCTGCAGGAGTAATCCAAATGAATGGAGGGAAAGCAGCAGCGTAGAAGGTAGGAAAGGACCGGACTGCGTCCGGTGTAGGAGAAGGAGCTGGCTACACGTCCTTTCAAGAGCAGGCGTATTGTGGCGCGCACCGTAACATACTGTTTGTTATAGGTTTATTTTCACTGACCAGGGCAGATCTTTGTCATTTGATGTATACTAAATCAAGTTCTCTGCATTTAATTCTATACAAGACTATTATTCCTCTCTTGTGTCTACCTTCAAACACAGCAGTTGCCAATACGCATCATACCTTCTATTTGCCTGGAGTTGGGGGCAAGGTCAACGGCGGCCATATTGTATTTCAACCAATGTTTTCTATCACGTGTTGGAAAAAAAATTTGCTAAAATCTGATAAAAAAATTGGTTAAGTGCATGTTTTCCCAGTCAGTGTGGTTTTTATTCAGTTGTATTTCTTTATTATGGACAGCATTTACTTTGATTATAGTGACATCACAATAGCCTTTTTTGTTAAGGGCTACAAATCCCCCTTTTGCCACACAGATGCCTGGGTTTTGGCAGCTGCAAGGTAAGACAGACTTTTGCTCTTCATGCGGGTTTTAATTTTATGCTGCTAAATTTTCCATTCCATGTTTAAAACATCCAATCACCTCCCAAAATATAATGCGATAACTATGTTTGGTTTATGCATTTTACCTTTTCCCCTCATTTAAATCCTCTCTCGGGGGAAGGCGAGCTGGCACACTGAAATATTGGCTGCTTAAAATGCAGGCATTTAACAAGGATTTAATGTCCTTGGGAGCTGAGGTGTATAGTTTTATAGCACAGTGTTGTGTTCTGGCAGACTCTGAGAGCCACAAAGTCATTAAAAATGATATGCTGAAATGAAAGCTTCCTAGTAGATTCATAGGAGCCGGACTTTTAATTAATGCACCAAGCATGTTCCCACATAGATAAATTACATGGTACTGGAAAACCCCTGTCAATACAGCTCTTCTGTGGGGGATGTGACATACAATCTTCCATATAGTATTTTTCCACTGTGAGTCCTGAAATTTTCTGCATGTTCTTTTTGTCATTTCCTCTATTCAATCATTACTTCTAAAGAGGTCACTATATAAATGCTCATGCTGGCAGAACCAGATTTAATATGCCATGGTTTACCCCTTCCTTATGATTGTAAGCCCTCGCGGGCAGGGTCTTCTCTCCTCTGTACCAGTTGTTAGTCATGTATTGTCACCTTTTACTTGTTGACTTATGAAAGTAACTCCCTTAAATGTAAAGATTGAAAGAAACTTGCCAGCTTTTGCTTGATGACTGATGATTAAAACTTTCCTTTATTTCCTTTGTATTAAAACTGATGCCGGGATAAGATCCAACAACGTCACTTTCAGTGAACAAGTCCCACTGACGCGTTTCGGGTCACTTCTGACCTTAAACGTAGCACTTGAATGTACAGCGCCCTGGAATCAATGGCGCTCTAAAATATATAATAATACTAATTAAGCTTTGTTTATTGTGGTTTTCCATGTTAAAGGGGTTTTTTCCTGAGTGAGTTCTTACCTCTTTTCTGCTCGGAGAGGGAAAATAAACAAAATATCCCGAGTCATGAATGGCTGCAGGGTGAGAGGGAGGGGGTGAGCAGAGAGCGAGGAAGGGAGCGTCTGCAATGTTTACTCAAATAATTACATTGCAACCAGTGGATTATCTATACAAAAGACACAGCCTCATACACTGCACTTTATCCCCAGCCCCTTGCAAGCTCACTCATGTTCCCTTTCATCAGATAAGAAGTGCAAACACGCAAGCGCAGCCAGATCAGCTCCTGTCAGTGTCCTGGTTGTGTCTAATGTAAACTTTCAGGAAACTAAGGGGGACTGAGCAATGCTGTAGCTCTGAGGCTTCACTTTTTGTAATCACATATATTTAGAAAAGTGATTAAATACCCATTTTGGAGGATCCCACTTCAACATTACATCGTGGCAAAACCTCTTTAAGCTGTAACCAATGGACCCCATTGACCTATGCTGGGGATCATTAGTTGGTGCCAAGCTGTCCTTTTGATGAAAAATACAGTGCCACTTACCCTAATAGATGCTCTGCTGTAGATGTGAACACAGCCTAAGGCTGCTTTGGATGACCCTAATATGCCTGCATTTTAGCATCTCTTATGGCCTCAACACCGGGTGCATTAGTGTTTCCATTGAAACTTTTTAGGATTCTGTGGTGATCTAAGTTCCGTCTAGTAGGGTTCTGGACTTGGCAGAAGTAATACAGATGCTAACATTTGTACATGTTACTGCCGTATAGAGTAGCCTGTGTTAAAAATATTCAAATAATTTATTAGCCATATGGTAATACGTGGAATTTCTTTGAATCCGGTGAAGGCTCTGTCAAACTAGTGTCCTGGCTTCGATTCTTGAATTGGATTGTCTTTTCTCAGACATTTGTGACACATCGGGGGATATGCCATGTATGTCTGAACGGTACTAGTCCCATCTCCAGACCCGTATCTATCTACAGAATGGGCCTCTGAATTTCCCTTTACAGAACGGATAACTGGCTGCGCATGTGCAGCTTTCTTCTTATTCTTATATTAGAGTTCGCCGTACAGCAAAATTATTTATTTTAAAGCGCCATTGATTCCAGGGCGCTGTACATTCGAGGGGGGTTACATACATAACATATGTCAAACAAGTACAATGATGACGATAAATGACTTGCACGTGGCACAGAGGGAGAGAGACCCTGCCCGCGAGAATTAGAATCTACAAGGAGGAGGAAAAGACAGAAGGTGGTGTTATCAGCTGTGCTTAGAACACGCATGCATTGCTACCTCTCCATCCTGCATGAGAAATTCAGGGTCATTCCCAAGATGGGTTCAGTTCCCAGAAGTAGAACCTACACCTGTCGATGTTTATGGTACATTGAATGGATGTAACTGTCCTTGAGATGGTAGCTATTATGCTACACTGGAAACGTTGCAGCGTAAATCCAAACAGTGATCCACAAAATCTTTCCATTTGATGGCTGTGTGTTGTTTAGGCTGGGTTCACATGTCCCAGTTAAAGGGTTGTCTTACTAAATCAATTCATTTTACCTCAGTTATCAGTCAGTCACTGGCCTGCAGTGATGAGCTACTGAGGATGCCAGGACTATAGCTATAGCGACCAGTGCTGGCAGCCTATCAGGAGAGATTGAACAGGTCTGTAGCTATAGCGACCTGAGGAGCTGATGCAGCCCATACAAGGGGGGCTATCTAGCAATAGGTAGGACACTGTTAATGGACACATATTGCAAAGTGACTTGTTTTTGCAAGATCTTTAACATAAAAATCAATTCTTGTTTTGAGACAACCCCTTTTAAATCTGGGATTTCTGTAATCACAGGGAAGTCTGCATACTGACCAGGACATGTGGAACCAGCTTCAGTCCTAGCTGAACTTTATCTCCATTTCTTAAATGCTCTTATGTCTGTCTGTTATTGAAGCTCATCCATCTTTAAAGGGAACCTGTGAGGGGGTTTATTCTATCTTCTCTGAGAGCAGGATATGATAGAGGGATAGAAGCTGAGCTCTGTGATATATAGGTTTATAGGACTTAAAGGGAATCTGTCGCCAATTTTATTTATTTTTTACTTATCAAATCAAGACCCTAGTCCATATTCTTTTCCTCTCAGCCATTTTTATTTCCTGATTGTAGATTTCTCTATTCGACCGTCTATATATGATTGTGGGGAAGACATTCTTGCTTGCACTGCTTTATCAGCAGTCAGAGAGATAATTTACAGCAGCTTAGTGCACATAGGATTCTTAAGAAAGATTCTGTCCCATAGACTTGTATAGGAGAGTTTTCACTGTGAAGGGAGGTGAGAGGGGGAGCTATGACATCTCCTCTTGGGACTGGTGGATCCTGTGTTATCTGTACACAATGGTGTCTCCTTTCAGTTTGACCCCGCTTTTACTGATAATGAGCACACTACTGAAAAGCTCTGTAAACAGAACAGGAAGTGTCAGACGATTATTAGGCTTATTGGCCGAAGTGAGAACTACAGGACTTAAGAATTATTAAAAAAATACTTAAAGTGATATGGAAAATAAAAAAAAACTTAAAGGGGTTTTATCGTTACAAAGATCATGTCTTAAAGGGGACAGTAAAAATAAGCACTTTTGTAATTGGGTTGCATTACCTCTGTCACTTGGTTTAGCAGCTATGATCTTTCTGTAATCTGTGTTCTATTTTCTGTGATGCTGGTCGGCCACGCCCCTGGTCGGATCCCGCACCTAGCAGCCCTGCAGTGTGATTGGCTGGTGACATTTCATTCAGCTGTTGGGATACACCCCTAGACAGGGAAACGCCGGCCACGTCCTCTGCAAAAACAACTGTGGAAAAAATATTGGCCTGCTGCACACTCTGTGTTTACTCCCCTCTGAGCTGTTAAAACGATAGTGAACCAAAGGGGTTCTATGGCTCTATGTACATCTGTCCCCGTCTAGGTGAATGGATCGGGCCATTACTGGCTGTTTAAGGGCTTTTGGCAGAGGTTGATCACCATCCTCACAGGTCCAGTCCTTAAGCTGCAAACTTTGAAAAGAGGGCGTCTGTTCCTCAGATCTGAATGCAAAGCCCCGCCTCTTTATGACATCAGCATTAGTAGGGTTGTATAATAAGGATTCACTCGGTACTTGTACAATCTGTATGTGTGTTGCAGTGCTTTGGTGATCGGCTTGCAAGCGAGGTTGGGGTTTTCAAGCCCATCAGTGTGTTGTTTTGTTTTATTTTCTTTTATAAATTGTACACCTATGTAAGAATATGAAATCATATGGTATAGACATCTATTAATTTTATTATATACCCAAACAAAGCTCCAATCTAGTGTTCCCCTCCTCATTCACACCAAGCACTTCCAAATATTGATACAATGCATATATCTCTGGAGGGATTGAAACATGATATAGGGGAGCTATGTAAGTGTATATATATCGTTATAGAGGATTGCCATATATATTTCGGCTCTTTCCTATGTGTAGAATTTAGGGGGGGGGGGGAGGAAAAATACTTGTGAGGGGATAGAACTCCAAACCCTTCCTTGTAAAGCTAAAAACTCTACCACTGCACCACGATCCCCAGCTAGTTACAGGTTGAGCCGGGTCTTCTCCAAAGTGAGTGTTCTCCCCCATTGATTTCACCCAATGTCCCTGACAGCAAGCAGAGATCTTTACTTGAAGATGCATTGGTCGTTTGTAGATCTCTGGCTGATGTCAGTACAATTTGGGATGTGAACACCACCCTCTTAGAACTCACAGCTGCTGGCTCTTCAGTGTAATTTGTGGTGTAAACTTAAGAGATATAACAGGTGCTTGTGGGCTGAAGGTGCAGACTAAGATGCAGGAGCTCAGAGCTGTTATTCCAGACAACTTCTGCATCTTACTGCCTAACCCAGAATGATGATGTCACAGTTCTTCAGTGAGGGAAGACACGCCCCTGGATTTCAAACTCAATCTGAGAGAATTAGCAGAACAGCACGAGCAGCTCAAACGATAAAACTCCTTTAACCAAAAATTCCTAAAAATGTGTTTAACATAAAAATGTGAGTTAAACAATAAGTCATTTTTGATGCCCAATTCCCTTTAAACAGGATTTCTGCATTAAAAGCAGAGATAAATCCTAAAAACAGAAAGAGGACTTATGTTTCAAAAACAACCCCCCCCCCCCCACCCCCCACACACCCAATATGGTGATTGATAGTTTGCTCTGTATACACACTTATACAAGGAGTGCTGTCAATCACTGTATGTGGGTGGGGTTAGCAGGACTTCCACTGTCTCTTTAGGAGTTTTCAGCTCAGAATCCGTGCACCAAATATATACCTTATATAATCCACAAGCTCAAGCTATCATCTCTCTCTTTTCCTCCTCCTCGTTGTTTTTCTTTTTTCTTCCTTTTTGTTTTTTTCCTTTTTTTTTGGGTTTACTTTGTCTGCTCTGTTTTTCCTCTTTTGTTTTTTTTTTTTTGTTTTTTTTTTTTTTTTTTTTTTTTTTTTTTTTTTTGTTTTTTTTTTTTTTTTTCCTTCTTCTTCTTTTTTTTTTAGTTCTTTCCTTATTTTTTCTTTTTCCTTTTCTTTTTTTTTTGGTGTTTTCTTCCGTTTTTTTCTTTCTTTTTTTTTTTTTTCTTCTTCTCTTTTCTCTTTACTTTTTTTTTCCTTTCCTTTTTTTTGGTTCTCTTCTCTTTCTTTTTTCCTTTTTTTACTCCCCTTTTTCCTCTTCATTCTCTTCTCTTTTTTTTTTCTCTTTTCTCTTTTTCTTTTTTTTCTTTTTCTTCTTCTTTTCTTTTCTGGGTTTTTGTTTTTTTTACTGTGGGGGGGGTTTTTTTTTCCTTTTCCCTTTTTTGCTCTTCTTTCTGGGGTGGGGTTTTTTTTTCTTCTTTTCTCTCTCAGGCCCTTTTTCCCTTTTTTTTCTCCTCTTGCTCTTTCTTTTTTCTTTACTTTTTTACTTTTTTCCGTTTTTTTTCTTTGGTTTTTTTTTTTTTTTTCTTCATTTCTTTGTCTTTTTCTTTTTTTCCTCTCTCTCATGTCTCTTCTTTTCTTTTTTCCCTTTTTTTTTTTCTTTTTCTGCTCCTCTTTTGGGTTCCTTTTTCTTTTTCTTTTTTTTGTCTTTCCCTTTTTTTTTTTTCTTTCTTCTTGTTGAGAGAGATAGTGAGCTTTGTGATTATATAAGGTTATATGATTTGGAGCAGGATTTCTGAGTGAAAACTCCTAAAGAGACAGTGGAAGTCCTGCTAACCCCACCCACATACAGTGATTGACAGCACTCCTTGTATAAGTGTGTATACAGAGCAAACTATCAATCACCAAATGTGGGTGTGTGGGTGGGAGGGGGGGGGGGGGTAGTTTTGAAACAGTAAGTCTCTTTCTGTTTTGGATTTTATCTGCTTTTTCTGCAGAAAATCCTGTTTTACAGGGGGAGAATGTGGCATCAAAAAATGATTAGTGTTAACTAATTTTTATGTTAAAACATTAATTTTAGAATTTTGGTTAAAGGGAGTTTTATCGTTTGAGCTGCTCGTGCTGTTCTGCTAATTCTCTCA
This sequence comes from Phyllomedusa bahiana, assembly GCA_025379985.1. Lineage (NCBI taxonomy): Eukaryota > Metazoa > Chordata > Amphibia > Anura > Hylidae > Phyllomedusa > Phyllomedusa bahiana. Next base: position 143,170 of record JAODAL010000674.1, read on the forward strand.
GATGGAGTTTGAAATCCAGGGGCGTGTCTTCCCTCACTGAAGAACTGTGACATCATCATTCTGGGTTAGGCAGTAGATGCAGAAGGTTGTCTGGATATAACAGCTCTGTAGCTCCTGCATGCGTATGTCTGCAGCCTTCAGGCTCCACAAGCACTGTTATATCTCATAGTTTACACACAATTTACACTGAAACGCCAGCAGCTGTTACTTTATGGTGTTACCAAATTGTACTGACATCAGGCAGAGATCTTTTAAACTACAAAAGTCAACTTCAAGTAAAGCTCTTTGCTTGCTGTCCGTGACCATGTGGGTGAAAAACATGGGGGGAGAAGCTCTCAGCTTGAGAAGACCTGCTCAACCTGTAACTAGCTTGGGATCGTGGGCCGTGGTAGAGTTTTAGCTTTAAAGGAAGGGGTTTGGGAGTTTAGTCCCCTCACAGAGTATTTTTTTCTCCCACCCCCCTAAATTCTACACTATGTCGAGAGGCCTAAAATATATATGGTCATCTTATCACGATATATATCACATACATAGCTCCCCTATATCATGGTTTCATCCCTCGAGTATATGCCTTGTTCAATATGTTGGAAGTGTTGGTGTGAATGAGGATGGGAACTTTATAGGGGGAGTTTGTTGGTTTGTGTATATGAATAACATTATCGATGTCTATCATTATTTTCCTTATCTTTACTGGTTACAATTTATACAAGAAAAAAAACAAAAACAACACCTGATGGGCTTGAACTCCCATAACCTCTTGCAGAGCCGATACCTAAGCCTTGACTGACACATACAGCTTGTCAAGTCCGAGTTGAATCCTTATGTTATACACTACCATATGTGATGTCAAACGGCGGCGGGGCTTGCATTCGATCTTGAGAACAGATACGCCTCTTTTCAAAGTTGCAGCTTAAGACTTGGACCTGTGAGGAGGTGAATCAACCTCTTGCAAAGCCCTTTAAACAGCCAGAAATTGCAGATCATTCACCTAGGTGGGAGCTGTACATAGAGCCAGTAGGGACTCGGTTTCACTATCGATTTTAACAGCTCAGAGGGGAGTAAACACAGAGTGTGGCAGGGCAGCCAATCACAGTGCAGGGGACGTGGCCGGGCGTTTCTGTCGTAGGGGTGTATCCAAAGGCTGAATGAAAAGTCAAGCCAGCAATCTCAGTGCAGGGGGCATGTATATGGTGCGGGTTCGACCAGGGGGCGTGGCCGACCAGCAACAGCAGCATAGAACACGAGTTTTTAAACATAAGGGAGAAGACTCATAGCTGCTAACCAATGACAGAGGTAATGAACCCAATTACAAAAGTCTTATTTTTACTGTCCCTTTAAGAATGATCTTTGTAACGATTCAACTTTACGTTTTTTTTTATTTTTCAAAACACTTTAAGCTATTTTTTTAATAATTCTTAGTCCTGTAGTTCTCACTTCGGCAATAAGCTAATAATCAGTCGACATTCCTGTTCTTGTTTACAGAGCTTTTCAGTCGTGTGCTCATTCTCCGTAAAGCGGGGGTCAAACTGCAAGGCGACCATTGTGTACGATAACACAGGGATCACAGTAACTCCAAGAGGGATGTCATAGCTCCCCTCTCCCCTTCCTTCACAGGAAAACCTCTCCTATACAAGTTATGGGGACAGAATCTGTCTTAGAATCGATGTGCACTAAGTTGTATCTGTAATTCTCTCTCTGATGCTGATAAAGCAGGTGCAAGCAGAATGTCTTCCCACCCAATCATCTATAGACGATCGATAGAGAATTACAATCAGGAATAAAAATGGCTGAGAGGAAAAGAATATGATAGGGTCTTGATTTAATAAGTAAAAAAAATATAAAAATTTGCGACAGATTCCCTTTAAGGCTATAATAAACTATATATCACAGAGCTCAGCTTCTATCCCTAATCATATCCTGCTCTCAGAGAAGATAGAATAAACCCCTAACAGGTTCCCTTTAAAGATGGATGAGCTTCAATAACAGACAGACTAGAGCATTTAGCAAACTGGAGCTAAAGTTCAGCTAGGACTGAAGTGGTTCACTGTTGGTTCATTATGCAGACTTCCCTGTGATTACAGGAATCCCGAGTTAAACGGGGTTGGTCTCAAAACAAGAATTGATATTTTATGTAAAGATCTTGCAAACAAGTCCACTTTTGCATATGGTGTCATTACAGTGTCCTCCCTAATTGCTAGATAGCCCCCCTGGTATGGGCACATCAGCTCCTCAGGTCGTTTATAGCTACAGCCCTGTTCACTCTCTCCTGATGGCTGCCAGACTGGTCGCTCTAGTATTGTCCCTGGCATCCTCAGTAGCTCATCACTGATGCCGTGCTGACTTGATACTGAGTAAAATGGAATTGATTTGTAAGACAACCCACTTTAACTGGCCATGTGAACCAGCCTAAACAACACACAGCCATCAAATGGAAAGATTTGAGGACACTGTTTGGATTTACGCTGCAAGTTTCCAGTGTTGCATAATAATAGTACCAACTCGAGACAGTTACATCCATTCAATGTACCATAAACATCGGAACAGGTGTAGGTTTACTTCTGGGACTGAACCCATCTGGGACTGACCCCCTGAATTTCTTATGCAGAGATGGAGAGGGTAGCCAAGCATGGTGTTCTAAGCAAGCTGATAACACACCTTCTGTCTTCTTCTTCCTCCTTGTGATTCTAATTCTCGCGGGGCAGGGTCCTCTCTCCCTTCTGTGCCGTTGCAAGTCATTCATCGTCATCATTTGTACTTGTTTGACATATGTTATGTTATGTACCCCCCCTGAATGTACGGCCCTGGAATCAATGGCGCTCTAGTAAAAAAAATAATTTTGCTGTACGGCGAATCTAATCTCAGAATCGAAGAAAAGCTGCACATGCGCAGCCAGTTACCGTTCAGTAAAGGGCAATTCAGCGGCCCCTTTGTAGTAGATCGGGTCTGGAGATGGATAGTACGTTCAGACATAATGCTTATCCCGCGATGTGTCACAAATGTCTGGAAAGAAATCCAATTCAAGAATCGAAGCAGGACACTAGTTTGACAGAGCCTTCACGGTTCAAAGAAATCACGTATTACCATATGGCTAATAAATTATTTGCATAATTTTAACACAGGCTACTCTCTCCGGCATTAACATGTCAACTGTTAGCAATCTGTATACTTCTTGGCCAAGTCCCAGAACCCTTACTAGACGGAACTTAGATCACACGAATCCTAAAAAGTTTCAATGGGAAACATCCATGCACCGGCGTTGAGGCCATAAGAGATGCTAAATGCAGGATATTAGGGTCATCCAACGGCGCCTTAGGCTGTGTTCACATTCTACAGCAGAGCATTATTGGGTAAGTGGCACTGTTATTTTTATCAAAAGGACAGCTTGGCACAACTAATGATCCCCAGCATAGGTTCAATGGGTTCCATTGTATTACGCTGAAAGAGGTTTTGCCACGATTGTAATGTGAAGGTTGGGATCCTCCAAATGGGATTTAATCACTTTTCTAAATATATGTGATTACCAAAAGTGACGCCTCAGAGCTACAGCATTTGCTCTGTTCCCCTTAGTTTCCTGAAAGTTTACATTAGACACACAGACACTGACAGGAGCTGCTCTGGCTGCGCTTGCGTGTTTGCACTTTTATCTGATGTGAAAGGGAACATGAGTGAGCTTGCAAGGGTGGGGATAAAAGTGCAGTGTATGAGGCTGTGTCTTTGTTAGATAATCCACTGGTTTTGCAATGGTTTAATTATTGAGTAAACATTGCAAGGACGCTCCCTTCTTCCTCGTCTTGCTCACCCCCTCCCTCTCCCCCTGCCAGCCATTCATGGATCAGGGATACTTGGTTTATTCTCTCTGAGCAGATAAGAGGTAAGGAACTCACTTCATGGCAAAACCTTCACATGGGAAACCAAAATAACAAAGCTTAATTAGTATTATTATATATTTTAGTAGCGCATTTGATTTCAGGGCGCTGTACATTCAAGTGCTACGTTTAAGGTCAGAAGTGACCGAAACCGTCAGTGGGATTGTTTTCCCTGAAAGTGCGTTGTTGGATGCTTATCCGTGCATCATGTGTTAATCCAAGAGGACATAACGGAAGTTTTAATCATCAGTCATAAGCAGAAGCTGGCCGTCTTTTAATCGTAATTAAGGGAGTTACTAATAAGTCAAACCAAGGTGCATGGTGAAATACCTGACTAACAACTGGTACAGCGGGAGAGAAGACCTGCCGCGAGGGATTACAATTATAAGGAAGGGGTAAACCATGGCATATTAAATCTGGTTCTGCCAGCATGAGCATTTATATAGGAGACTCTTTTAGAAGTAATGATTGAATAGAGGATAGAGACAAAAAAGGAACATGCCGCAATTGCAGGATCCCAGTGGAAAATACTCTCTGGAAGATTGTGTGTCACATCCCACATCAGACGAGCTGTATTTGACAGTTTCCAGTACCATGTAATTTCTCATGTGGCAACATGCTTCTGGTGCATTAATTAAAAGTCCGGCTCCTATGAATCTATAGGAAGCTTTCATTATACAGATATCATTTCTTAAGGCTTTGTGGCTCCAGAGTCTGGGGGGGGTCCCAGAAACACAACACTGTGCTATAAAAACTGCTAACACCTCAGCTCCAAGAACATTAAATCCTTGTAAAAAAGTGCCTGCATTTTAAGCAGCAATATTTCCGTGTGCCAGGCTGCCTTCCCGAGGAGAGAATTTAAATGATGGGAAGGGAGTAAAAATGCATTCAACCAAAACATAGTTATCGCATTATATTTTGGAGGTGATGGGAGTTTAAAACATGGAATGGAAATTCGCAGCCTAAAAATGTAAAACAGCTGAAGAGCAGACAAAGTCTGTTCTTACTTGCAGCTGGGCCCAAAAGCCGGCAGTGCTGTGTGGCAAAAGGGCGATTTGTGCCTTTACAAAAAGGTATTGTGATGTCACTTACTCACTGTAAATGCTGTCCATAATAAAGAAATACAACTGAATAAAAACCACATGACTGAAAAGATGACTTAACAGATTTTTATCAGATTTTAGCAGAATTTTTTTTCAACCAGTGGACAGAAAAAATATGGTTGAAACTACAATATGGCCGCGTTGGACTTGCACCAACTCCAGGCCAATAAGAAGGTATGATGCGTATTGGCAACATGCTGTGTTTGAGGTAGACACAGAGAGGAATAATAGTCTTTGTATAGAATTTAAAGCAGAGAACTTGATTTAGTATACATCACATGAAAAGATCTGCCTGGTCAGTGAAATACAACCTATAAACAACAGTATGTTCACAGGTGCGCGCCACAATACGCTGCTCTTGAAAGGACGTGCTAGCCAGCTCCTTCTCTACACCGGGACGCAGTCCGGTCCTTTCCCCCCCCCCATACCTTCTCTGCTGTGCTTTCCTCTCCATTCATTTTGGATTATCCTGCGCATAAGCTTCTATGGTACCGTACTCTGCCTCTTCAACATCATAGTGCCGGTACTCTGTTCTACTACTGCATACTTCTTCCTGTAACATATACAGATGTCGCTTTGATAAAGGCATGGCGGCCGAAAACATTGGATGGACGGGCATTGCTCTCATGACATTTGTCTAATTTCATGAAGTAATCCTTTGGTTTTGTTTTGGGGGGGGTGTTTTCGGTATTTTATTTGTTCTTATATTCTTCTTCGGAGTATCTGGCAATACTGTTTGCATTGTAAATTAACTTTCACAATTTAAATGCTATAATTTACATTTTCTATGGTCTATAGGTCATTGATCCTCTTAAGCTCTGTCCCCGGCCAGTTTGGGAGTAATTTCGGTCGTAATTAGGCCGAAGTGCGCAAATTAGGGCCGAAAACGTCCCATTCATTACGGTAATTCACAGGTCTCATGAGAAACTATGGATTACGTCTCCTCTCCCGCCCGGCGAAGCCGCCGGGCGGCGATAATTGACATGTGATTTTTTTTTTTTTATTTAACCTTAGGGGGGGGGGCGGCAAATCGCGCCGCTAGTAATTCACGTCAATGGGCCGGCGAAGTGCCGTGCCCTGCTCAGTCCCCGCTTCCAGCCGCCCACGGTCAACGGGTTTAATTGCGGGGCGTATTAGCCCGCAAATACACCGTGTGAACATAGCCTTACCCTGAGCAGCCCTCCTCTACTTTGGTGCTCTACTTTTTTTTTTTACATACTTTCAACAGCTTTATGGCTTTTGTTTGGTGGGTTATCACAGTACTCACTGAGTGCTATGATTTTACCGTATTTGTGGGGTGTACTGCAGGCGCATTGCAGGTGCCAAACTTACCCTAAGGGTAATGGAACCACACATGCCAGCAGGCATAGGCTAGGTACACACCACAGTTAAGATGAACGTTCAGTGTACATGCCAGGAAAGCTCCCTACGTATACTCTAAATCAGGGGTGTCAAACTGTGGCCCGCCAGCTGTGGGAAACTACAACTCCCATCATGCTCACTGTTATATATTATACAAATTCATGCTGGCAGTTGTCGATTTCAAACGCTGGAGTGCAGCGTTTGACACCCTGACCTCTAAATGCCTCGGATACACTATCTGATCGAGGCAAAAGTGTGTCCTTAAGGGCCTTCATTGGCCCAATTATGTCTGTCCAGCAATAAAACGGATACATTTAACACACGGCATATATTCTTCAGTTTACGATGGATCTAGGGTGTCCCCTTCTTGATATCTGTAGGTGCCCTCCATTTAACTATTAGCCAGACGTGTCGTTAAACAGAAGAAGAAAAGTGATGTGTCTCTAGCCTAATTGGTGCTAGTGACAATACACGTTGAACTTCCCTACAATGCTTTTAAGCTACGGACTAGGACACTTATTAACATTGATAAGCTTCCTATTAATGAGGTGAAATAATGTAAAGAATATATTATATATATATATATATATATAGATATTATAAAAACACTGAGTCAGTGCAGTCAAACCAAGGTACATGTGACGTAATGCAAAACAAAGAAGCCACGTGAAAATCACAGTCACTGTGACTTTCATCATTGAGAAAACACACCGTTTGGCCATTTTGGGATACTCGCAAGCCCTATAAGCAATGCAGTTTCATGAAGATTTGAGTTCTCTTTTGTTACTCTAGCTCACAAGACACAGAATGTGCACATTATTAGAAAAATAAAAAAGTTATCCCCATCACATAATCTTCAGTGTGCTGTTCAATGTCGAAGCCTCCGATGCACTTTTCTCTACCATTGGTAATACCCAAGAACTGGGTGTTGTAGATTCTATAGTGCTAAGCGATTAAATGTTTGGGGTTGTTTTTTTGCCACTTTGAACATATATGCATTAAAGCTCCGGACACCCACATTATATGTGACGTAATGTGAAACCAGTCACCCATAGACTGATATGGGATTGGTTTAAAGGATACAGTCAGAGCATTTTCATGGTGTATCCATTCATGGATTCCATTACAGCTTAATGGGGACAATGTCATCCATAACGGATCTGTCAGCTATAGGCTATTTTGATATAATTTAAACAGATCCGCCACCCCCCCCCCCCTCGACAAGCTATCAAAAAGCTTAACATATTGTTACCACAAGATAGCAGACCTTTCGTTGGTTGAGAGCCACCCTGACAGATTGTACAACTTCTCAAGGCTTGCAATAACCTAACACCACACACACATCGTAAAAATAGTACTCATCCAGCCCACAGTCCCCATAACTGTGCATCACAAGCCCGTACATCACACTTACCTGCCCGGGGTGGTCCTTGCCAGTCTTCTGACATACACGCTGATGTTTTACTAGCCCCTATGCCTATTGCCAACATTGAACCCATACTTGGAAATAGTAAAAACCCACTCCTTTATGTGTCTGGTTAAGCAGGCGTCTCCGCAGATTCAGGAGTGTTCGAATATGCCTGATGATTGCATGGAAATCTGTTAATGCACGAGGCGGGTGGCCTATGTTCTCTGAATCAGAGGAACCTGGGGTTTCTAAAGGTTCCATCTTTCTGAAGAAAAGATTGGGGCCATAGGCTGCCATTGTGGACCACAATGTATAAAACAGATGTCTGCGATGGAACCTATGTTGAGATGGTTTCCATTCAATGGTTTTTTTTCAATAGCTATATTTTTAGATTTACTTACTTCTAGACGACAGCGATTAAAAGGACATTGTATTGGCTTCCATCTGACTAACTCCTGCGGGGATGCTCCGCATGCACATCGGGGGCTATTGTGACGTCACGACTAATATTAGGGAAAAGTGTTATGCGCACACTACCTTAACTGGTATCAAGCTGGCTGACTTTTGGTTTTGGGTACCCTAGCTAATCTGCATTACAAGGCAGTGCTCACAGCTGTAGAACTATACTTTCCCTTGCTTGATTAAACACAGCTAATTTTCTATTAATTTTGCATAGACAATAATTTTGTCATACCAAAGCGTTAAAATTGACAAAAACGGTAAACGTTAGAACGACAATTCAGCGAGCTGAAAATACACGGTTTTCACTAGATCTATTTCTTAAAGAAAATTTTCTTATTCCTTCAAGTGCCCAAAGGAGCCGGTCTCTCAAAGATTAAGTCTAAAGGGTGCTGGAGAAAGATGATCCCCGCACCCCCCCCCATGCCCGACTGTCAGTAAATCAAGGCTGGCGTGTATTGTTGTTGACCGGTGAACTGTAAGCTGCTAATTTATTCCTTGTGGGTTAATTGCACAGGAGAGGGGATATAACGGGAATCGCAGTGCTGGCTCAAAAGAGGATCCGTTATCCCTCAGAGCAGGGGCCGTTAAACAGCCACATTTTTATTCTGCTACCAGCACAATCCACAACCGGGCACATTTAACGAATGGCGAATCAGGTGCCGAGACCTTCCTCAAATTGTACTTCTACAATTATACTATTTGTTCAAAGATATTTACTGATGCAGAACAAGGTCAGATTCCATAGGTATTAAAAAGCGATGTTTTTAGGTACTGGATATTTCAAGACCACGGTGTCCCCGTTTCCCACAGTAACACTCGAGCATTCCTCTACAGATAACGAGGTCTAATCATTACTCCTCAGAGATCGAAACTGATATTATCTGGGTAGGAAAGATAAGGCTTTACCCAGGCATGTGAGACCAGGATATGTGAGAGCTGGCAGCATCGCATATTACGGTCAAACACCGCAGAGCTGTAAAAAATGGCCAGCCTGTCTTTCCCATATAGATGCTCACTTGCTGCTGACTTATTTTATTCCATCTATTATGTAAGATCTTTACAATGTTCTGTATGACTCCGGTAAAAACAAAATGTTATAGTGTTGGTTACAAGCCTTTAACAGATTCGCCTGCATAGCGTCGCCGCAAAAGCAGAAAAATGTGCCAGTAATACTAGGATTAATCAACAGATCGCTCCTATTACAATGATTAAGCTATGGGTGAAGAACTCATTCCCCCATGCAGTGTGATCCATAGATTAATCCAAGCACATAGTGTCATTTTTTGATGTTATCTATTTACCCCGCTAATAACGTTCTAATTGTAGACTGCTAGGAAAATCAATATAAAGAACCAAATATGCAACCCTAAGGAGGCCATACACCAAACACAATAGTTGTGAATGAGCCGACAATTGGTAACCTATTAAGTTAGCAAAATAGTCAAAGCAGCGTCTTCATTTATTCTATACTCTTCACATTTTATTCTTTTATCCCTATAAATATGTTGGGAAATATTACAATATGGCATTTTGCTTATTCAACATCTAAAGATATACAACATTCTATGTAACTACCCCAACACAACAACTATATATATATATATGTGTATATGCATATATATACGCACAACTATAATATAGTATATATATATTATATATTAATAAATGTGTGTGTTATATTTACATTTCTTACATTTACACACACAACCATACACATATATATAGTAATATATATAGCTATACACACACACACTCGAAAGAAGATGATAGATAGATCGGTAGTGTATATATTTATACCAAGTCTTGCCGAGAGCTAATGTTCCTTGTCTCGGCCATCTTGGGGTGCTGTAAAATAATCTAAGCGAGATTGGGACACACACACCCCCAACTTTATATCTATATATATATCTATTATATATATATAATATATATATATTATATATATATCTATATTAAACTATATGTATATTATAATAAACAAAGTCGCGGACCATTTTACCACCCTTTGTTGGGATCAGAATACTCCATGTATGATCAAGTATATGTTATTTCGTGCCATTACACCAGGCTGGAGTCAGTTTGCAGACTATCCAGCAGCCGGGCGATGGAAGGATAAATTAGGTTTACATCCCTTTTCACCAATGCAGTGTTTGCAAGTAAATAAGATTCCAGGAGAGGTAAGAATATAACAGCTTACATACCACACAGACTATGTAATGCTCATATGCGGGAGACTAGGGGATTGGATTTCAGGCTCATGTAGAGGTATAAAATTTGTGCTCATGCAGCTTATGAGCAGGAAGGTGAGAGGTGTCACTGGATTTGATATCTATCAGCTCTCTCAGCCTCTGCACTTGCTGGCAGCAGACTGCACAAAAGCATGTGTTACCTTTGCTACAAAGATTAAATAAACCCCAAGCCCATTCCTTTCTTCCACACCCAGCAGTGGAGATGGATAGAAACAACACAAAAGGAAGCATATCGGCATACTTTGTGTATAAAGCCTGACGACTGCTGAGCACAGTTCACACCAGCAAGGGTTAAGTCCGCAGACAATGTGCCAAAAACCGTGTGCTTCTTATCTGGGTGATGACACCAGGGCTGCTTCAGTTCTGCCAACCCACTAACCCCTTGGCAGGCAGCCAGGGAGTGTCTGGTCGGTCAACAGGATCATATTAAATTAGTAACATCCCCCAGGCTTTTCCTTTTTTCTGTCTTCTTTCAGCTAACAACTTCAAGAAATAAGAAGGTACAAACAAACTGCTGGCCTGAAAGCAGTCTGAGGAGCGGTCACCCACAATTGTCCATTCATTGGTATAGGGTCCATAGGACTGGATAGTCTATAGTTCCCAGCTGTCACGTATGCTGAACACAGCAATCTGCTGGGCTCCTCTCTTTCAATGCAAGGATCAGTTTATTATGGCAGACATTCCATACGTGGAGCCCAGGCAGCAGTGGATATTAGGATACAGGGACATAGCTGTCATGTTACCGTCCTATCTAATAGACAATGAACAGTATGGACTCGGGAGCAGCAGACCTTTAGCATGCCCGCAGAGGAACGCCCTGAGACGTCGATCAGGGGTCTTTCCCCCCTTTGTAACCTTCAATCAGGAGCTCCCAGGAAATAAAGGTATATCGTCTACATCTTTGTCACTGTGCAGTCCACATCTAGGGCTACATCTGTCCAAAACCGCACCGGGGTCGCATGTCCTCGTTTCAACGGCTCACAAACCGCATTCAGGTGTTAAGATGACTATGTAACAAACAGGTGTCCCAGAAAGAGCAGCACTTACCCGCAGAGTCCGGCCCCCTGGAGATCGCAGGCAATAATCCACAAAGGTAAATCCCAAACAATAAATCCCCAAGCGAAAAGCCCAGCAGAGTGCAGAGCAGCGATCACGGAGCCCTGTACATCCAAACTCTCCCTAGAGCAGATCCCTGGCCGGGAGGGGAGCGCCGATGATCGGGAGGAAGGGACGAGCCCTTCCCGGCTGCTTCTTATCTCAGGACTTCGAGCAAATCCACAATCATACATATCCCAGCTCCGGGGAGTGAGCCGCGATCCTCGCATAGAGCTCTGTACACACCTGCCTCCCGCGCACGCGATCGCTCACTTCTTAGGTGTTGGGGTCCATGGCTCCGGACTGCTCTCCGCGAGCGAGCACAGGCGAATGCGCGCAGCCCTCTGCTAGCAGCGCACAGCACACTGCTCCAGGCCTGAGCAATCCAGCCCGGATACCACGAGTGCACTCTAGAGGCAGGCATGAGCAGTCACACCGGCTGGGCACAGCTTAACTGCTCGTGTGCTGGGGACGCTGCACGTACTCTACCTACTGCCCAACAGGTGAGGGGAGCCCTACCACAGGGGTCAATGGAGCGGCCACTAGTCTGCTGCTCTGCATGTACAGGACCAGGGGCATCATACAGTGTAATACAGAGGGATACCCTCCATCACATCATATCATAATACAGTGTACACTAGTCTGCTGCTCTGCATGTACAGGACCAGGGGCATCATACAGTGTAATACAGAGGGATACCCTCCATCACATCATATCATAATACAGTGGCCACTAGTCTGCTGCTCTGCATGTACAGGACCAGGGGCATCATACAGTGTAATCCTGAGGGATACCCTCCATCACATCATAATACAGTGTACACTAGTCTGCTGCTCTGTATGTACAGGACCAGGGGTATCATACAGTGTAATACAGAGGGATACCCTCCATCACATCATAATACAGTGTACACTAGTCTGCTGCTCTGCATGTACAGGACCAGGGGCATAATGTAGTGTAATACAGAGGGATACCCTCCATCACATCATATCATAATACAGTGTACACTAGTCTGCTGCTCTGTATTTTACAGGACCAGGGGGCATCATACAGTGTTAATACAGAGGGATACCCTCCATCACATCATTAATACAGTGTACCTAGTCTGCTGCTTGCATGTACAGGACAGGGATAATGTAGTGTAATACAGAGGGATACCCTCCATCACATCATATAATAATACAGTGTACACTAGTCTGCTTGCTCTACATGTACAGGACCAGGGGCATAATACAGTGTAATACAGAGGGATACCCTCCATCACATCATAATACAGTGTACACTAGTCTGCTGCTCTACATGTACAGGATCAGGGGCATCATACAATGTAATACAGAGGGATACCCTCCATCACATCACATCATAATACAGTGTACACTAGTCTGCTGCTCTGTATGTACAGGACCAGGGGCATCAAGAATTGAAAAACATAGCGATACACACCATCACATCATATCATAATATAGTGTACACTAGTCTGCTGCTCTACATGTACAGGACCAGGGGCATCATACAGTGTAATACAGAGGGATATCCTCCATCACATCATAATACAGTGTACACTAGTCTGCTGCTCTGCTTGTTCAGGACCTGTGGCATTATGTATTGTAATACAGAGGGATACCCTCCATCACATCATATCATAATACAGTGTACACTAGTCTGCTGCTCTACATGTACAGGACCAGGGGCATCATACAGTGTAATACAGAGGGATACCCTCCATCACATCATAAGACAGTGTACACTAGTCTGCTGCTCTACCTGTAAAGGAAAAGGGCATCATACAGTGTAATACAGAGGGATATCCTCCATCACATCATAATACAGTGTACACTAGTCTGCTGCTCTGCATGTACAGGACCAGGGGCATCATACAGTGTAATACAGAGGGATACCCTCCATCACATCATATCATAATACAGTGGCCACTAGTCTGCTGCTTTAATGTACAGGACCAGGGGCATCATACAGTGTAATACAGAGGGATATCCTCCATCACATCATAATACAGTGTACACTAGTCTGCTGCTCTGCATGTACAGGACCAGGGGCATAATGTAGTGTAATACAGAGGGATATCCTCCATCACATCATATCATAATACAGTGTACACTAGTCTGCTGCTCTGCATGTACAGGACCAGGGGCATCATACAGTGTAATACAGAGGGATATCCTCCATCACATCATATCATAATACAGTGTACACTAGTCTGCTGCTCTACATGTACAGGACCAGGGGCATCATACAGTGTAATACAGAGGGATACCCTCCATCACATCATAATACAGTGGCCACTAGTCTGCTGCTCTGTATGTACAGGACCAGGGGCATCATACAGTGTAATACAGAGGGATACCCTCCATCACATCATAATACAGTGTACACTAGTCTGCTGCTCTACATGTACAGGACCAGGGGCATCATACAGTGTAATACAGAGGGATACCCTCCATCACATCATAATACAGTGTACACTAGTCTGCTGCTCTGCATGTACAGGACCAGGGGCACAATACAGTGTAATACAGAGGGATACCCTCCATCACATCATATCATAATACAGTGTACACTAGTCTGCTGCTCTGCATGTACAGGACCAGGGGCATCATACAGTGTAATACAGAGGGATACCCTCCATCACATCATAATACAGTGTACACTAGTCTGCTGCTCTGCATGTACAGGACCACTGGATTCATACAGTGTAATACAGAGGGATACCCTCCATCACATCATATCATAATACAGTGTACACTAGTCTGCTGCTCTACATGTACAGGACCAGGGGCATCATACAGTGTAATACAGAGGGATACCCTCCATCACACATTCATAATTACAGTGGCCACTAGTCTGCTGCCTACATGTACAGGACCAGGCGCATCAGACAGTGTACTCCAGAGGGATACCCTCCATCACATCACATCATAATACAGTGGCCACTAGTCTGCTGCTCTACATGTACAGGACCAGGGGTATAATGCAGTGTAATACAGAGGGATACCCTCCATCACATCATATCATAATACAGTGTACACTAGTCTGCTGCTCTACATGTACAGGACCAGGGGCATCATACAGTGTAATACAGAGGGATACCCTCCATCACATCATATCATAATACAGTGTACACTAGTCTGCTGCTCTACATGTACAGGACCAGGGGCATAATGTAGTGTGTAATAACATCACAATACAGAGGTTCTGAGTTTGACCCCCATCACATCACAATACAGAGGTACTGAGGGTGACCCTCCATTACATCACAATACAGAGGTACTGAGGGTGACCCCCATCACATCACAATACAGAGGTACTGAGGGTGACCCTCCATCACATCACAATACAGAGGTACTGAGGGTGACCCTCCATCACATCACAATACAGAGGTACTGAGGGTGACCCTCCATCACATCACAATACAGAGGTACTGAGGGTGACCCTCCATCACATCACAATACAGAGGTACTGAGGGTGACCCTCCATCACATCACAATACAGAGGTACTGAGGGTGACCCTCCATCACATCACAATACAGAGGTACTGAGGGTGACCCTCCATCACATCACAATACAGAGGTACTGAGGGTGACCCACAGATTCTAGGAGGAGAGATTCCGCCATGCTCTATCACTTGCTATAATACAGAGGTAGTCCAGCAGGGAATATGTCTGCCCCTCACCTCCTGTCTCTTTCCCCCTCCTTGTAGATTGTAAGCGGGTAGGGTCCTCTCTCCCTCTGTCGTGCCAATTGTCATTAATCACTTATCATTGTACTCGTTTGACTTATGTAATGTATGTAACCCCCTCGAATGTACAGTGCCCTGGAATTAATGGCGCTTTAAAATAAATAATAATAATAAAATACCTTCCTGTATATGGGTCTGCCCTAAGAGCTTGCCCTTCACCCTGTCCTCACTAGGCTGAGCCCACATAACCAGATTTTGCCCTCTATTCGCACAGGTTCCCGCCATCAGCAGGGGTAGAATACCTGATTACCTGGCTGGGAGATTTTTGGCACCAGATGAAGTCTTTTTTGCGAGTACAGATAAAGATCAGCAGGCTTGGATTTGTTTGCTTAGGGGTTATCAATGTTTGTACTGAAGCAACAATTAGTTCTCCAGATGGTGTTTTTCTCCTTCTAATCTTAGTCTTCAGATCTGTATTTTATCACTGCACCTTGTACTGCCCCAAGCATGCTCGGGAAAACTACAGGTTCAGAGGTTATGAACGCAGAGCAGTAACACAGTAATATAGCTATACACTCTGCAGAATATGTTACATAGTGCGGTGGAAAGGAGACATAGGTCCATCAAGTTCAACCAAGGTTGGGGAAAGATGTGGATGAGGCCAGGGGGATAGGGAGTTTTTAAGCTTTGTTTCCTCTTGTAATACAGAACCCATAAAGCATGGACTAATGTGCCCTAGGAACATTTCATTCCTGATCCTGAGCAGAACTGGTAGAGTATTAATATTAGTTAGTCGTTATCTAAGCCTTCCTTGAAACCCTCACCTGTTCCTGCTGTGACCAGCTCCGGAGGGCAGCGATTCCACAGCTTCACAGTTCTCATGGTGAAGAAGGCTTTTCTCCTCTGGAGAGTGAACCTCTTTTTCTCCTGACAGAGGGAATGTCCACTTGTCTTTTGAGGTTTTTTCTCTTTTTTAACATGAAATAGCTTTTCACCATACATTTTGTAGGGGCCCTTTATATATTTATATAAATTAATCATGTCTCGTCTTTTCTCAAGACTTAATAAGTTCAGTTCTACCAACCTCTCCTCATAACCAAGATGCCCCATTCCCCTTATTAGTTTGGTTGCTCGTATTTGCACTTTCTCCAGCTCCACTACATTCTTTCTATAAACTGGAGCCCAAAACCGAACAGCATATTCCAAATGAGGCTGCACCAATGCTTTACACAGCGGTAATATATCTCAGTAGAAGCAAAAATGACGTTACAAAAACGTATGTCAAAAAGGAATGTATTTGGGCCACCTCTATCCTGAACCTAAACCCTGTACAAAGTCTGCAACTAAAAGACTGCCAAATGCTACTACCCAACCTATTCTCAGACTCTGCAGCAGATCAATGTTGCAGCTTTGCTGTCACCATCACATTGCATCCCCTAACCTTCATTCATGATGAGACTGTGTACAATTCACTACACAGCAGATGGACAGGAGTATTGATGTGCAGGGAAAATCTATGAAGGAACCAGAGTACTTAAAAGGATGTTCCCATCTTAGACATTTATGACATATCGATAGGATATGTCATGTCTGGTGCACATACCAGAACCCACACCTATCATGAGAATGGGCCTCCGAACTTCTCCATGCAGATTGAATAGGTGACCGTGCATGCATGGCACTCTCCATTCATTTTGATGGGAGGTCCAAGTACAGCCAAGCACCCCACTGCCTGAGGCCCACCAGTGGAGCGGATGCTTGGGGCACACACTACAGTTACTGTACATACCTCTTGTACTATGCCACTTTTTCTCTGCCTTCCTCTTTGAAGAGCCACTGTGGGTCGGCCATGTATGGGGCCCCACAATGCCTTGCGGTTTCCCCTACTGACCTCCCTCTGTGACTTTACTAACACATCTTAACATAATTTCTCAGCCTTGGCAGAGGAAAACATTTTTAAAATCTATATCTTTTGCATGCCAAACACCAGGGCTGTGGCGTCAGAGTCAGTGTCTATTTTTGTGTAGTCATTATAAAATGGACCAACTCCCAAAATATATTATAAATAGGTCGAACTAGTTCAATGCAGTGCCAAGAGCAAGAGGAATTGGGTCTTGCCAGTGATACTGCTCCTATACGTTCAGCCTCATCAGATGAGTTTAATTTTGAAAAGTATTTACCTGACATGGAGCAGGCAAAGCATTGCCACAGGGGAAAAGATTCCACTCCCATAGCAAACAGATTGACCGGATTTCAGAAACATTTTTCACTTGCTTTCAAAGAAGTAGAAGAATTCAACCATTCATCATAACTGACTGTGCCCGATTCTTTTATAACCTGACATTGTTAGACCATGTTCATACGGCTTAAAATGGCGCGTATTTCGGTCCGTAATTACGCGCCGAAGTGCGGCAATTACGGGCCGAAAACGGCCCATTCATTACGGTAATTACTCAAACATGTTCTCCCAGGCGAGGGAGATTAATTGACATGTGAATTACTAGCGGCGTATACGCGCCGCAGGCAATTCAAGTCAATGGGCCAGCGAAGTGCCGGCCCCCCGCTCACTCCCCCGTCCACACGGCGTAAGTGCGGGGCGTAATTACGTCCCGCAATTAAGCCGTGTGAACATAGCCTTAGAGATGTTGCCCATGTGGTCACCACTTTACCACCAACCCAAGTTAGTGTAAAGAGGCCGTTCTCTAGCCTGGAAATAATGAGATCAGATTTGAGGCTATCTATGAAGTAGGATCTGATGAATTTGTTCTCAGAACAAATTCATAGGCTCCACAAATGTTATTCAGGATGTTTTTGTTGAAAACCGTTTTTCACACTTACTGCAGTGTTTTGCATATTTACAATTGATGAAAACGTTTTTTGTGTTTCACAGTTGTATCCAATAAAATTATTTTACACCGACAAGCAAAAGGGTAACAATGTTTTGAACTTTTGACTTTCAGGCTCCATATCCGCTTTGAACATGTGACTACCATCATTTTATAGAAAACTATCTTGGCTATCGCATGGCTAAATGACATGACAGGAATCTGCAGAACTAAGCAGATGCTAAATAGTTGCAAGTCAAATTTACCTATAAGATAGCTAAGATAATTGTCTATAAAATGATGGGGCCTTATATACAAAGCTGTAGTGGATGGTGAGATATGGAGCCTGAAAGTCAAAAGTTCAAAACATTGTTACCCTTTTGCCTGTCGGTGTAAAATATATTTTTATTGGAATACAACTTTAGAACACAAAAAGCTTTAATAAATTGCATGTTCTTCCTAAATAGCTTGATTATTGTATCATAAGGTGATAAAAAAAACTGGTGTTATCATTTTACTACAGTAAAGTTATCACTTAAAGGGGTTTTGCCACGATGTAATGTTGACGTGGGATCCTCCAAAATGGGTAATCACTTTTCTAAATATATGTGATTACAAAAAGTGAAGCCTCTGAGAGCTACAGCCTTCCTTACATGCCCTTAGTTACTTAAAAGTTTACATTAGACACGACCAGCAGCTGACAGGAGCTCGCTTGCCTTGTCTGCACTTCTTATCTGATGACAGGGAACATGAAGGAGCTGGAAAGGGACTGTGGAGAAAAAGCAGTGAATCAGCCCTGTGTCTTTTGTATATAGAATCCACTGGTTGTAATGTAATTATTTCAGTGAACATTGCACACGCTCCGTGCTCCCTGGCTGTGTTCTCAGCCCCCTCTCTCTCTCCCTGTGAGGCTTCTTGCTTTGTTTATAGTCTCTTCTGAGCAGATTAAGAGGTAAGGAAGTCACTTCTTGGCAAAACCCCTTTAAACATGCACCATGTATGAGGGAGTCGGAGTTGGGAGTCAGAGTCAGGGAAATTGAGGAGTCGGAGCTTCGGCTTACCGACTCCACAGCCCTGCTAAACACCACATATTTTACGGTTAGGGTACGTTTTTATGAGTTTCCCACAGTTTAAATTCTGCACCTATTGTTGTGGATTTTATTATGGATTTATCATACCACATCAGACTGGACCTGCATGAACGTACTCTTAAGGACAACTACTATTAAAAACCGTGCACCTGAAGTAAATGGTTTCTATTCAGGTTTTTTGTGGGTATCAAATTCTATACAGTTATGTGGCTGACGATATATGATCCCAAAATGGTACACTACACTACAAAACATAACCGCAGCAATAATGGCGATGCAATGTGCGAACAAATCTAAAGCAGTGTAACTGATTGGTAGATATGCTATAATACACTGCATATATGAATATATGTGCACGCAGAAGAAAGGGGAGATAGATCCTCAATATTTCTCCCATGTCATACTGTAGTGATGTATCTACACCCTTCCATCCTCCTTCACCCACTACAGAAAGGAAAAAAAAAATCTAATAAAACCAGAACACAAAGGAGCGTGCTCGGCTTTGTTCTCTAGAACATTCCTCCGCAGCACACGCTGCATTTAAACACTGTCAGTTGCCTGCGGGCATCCCGGGCTGTGTCTCCAATTAAAGGGAACAAGGATCTGGGAGGGCGCTGCCTCCAGTTTGATTGCTTCTGCCTGGGGCAGCAAAATCCTTCTAAATAACAGCAGTATGTATGGATCCTGGGGAATCAAATCATGCCATTGTCTCTTGAATGCATTAACTGTGGCCTTTCGCGCCTGTCATTTCACAGCATCAGTGTTCATTTGTGTTTTTCTGCTACTGGGTGCCTGGGAAGATATGTCAGCCTTAACTCCTTCATAGCTTTTTCTGTAGAGATGTGCTGCGCCAAACACAATGCAAATGTGCTGGAACTGTTCAGCCCTCACAGGGTGTCTACTCCTACTAATGCTGGTTCAAGAAAGCGAAATTTTACGACCTTATAACTAATGACATTTTCACAGTTTGAAGCCCTTAGTAATTGCATTATTTTGATGGTCCAAAATCTTTGCCTGTGTCCCAAATCTACTGTAACATACAATCAGATGCCATATAACAGACTCGAGCTGTATGACTATGGCACAGAGGCTATTAATATGTCAGCAGCATCAGTTTCCATTGCCTCTCTGTAAAACAAGTACCCTTCACCCGGTCTCAAGCAGCTTGTACCTTTAATTTATATGACCGATACATATAAATTATTAACAGGATAACTACCACCACAATAATGGGAAAAGCAATTGGACTTCAGAGGTCTGCACTGAATACATTCATGCTGAACCACATTGCTGTATTTCTTCACAGCTATTGATACTTAAATACAGCGGTCTCTCAACATACAATATAATTACTACCGGGATGATCATTGTATGCTGAAACCATAATGCTGTAGAAAGCTGGTTATTGTTTCCAAACCCCTTAATAGGGCACCCAACATAATGCAAAATGGGGATGAAATGAAAACAATCCCTCACATAAAACATCAGAAAGAGCTGCTGGAGGCTGGAAATCACTTTCTATTCTGAGGAGCGGAGCTTCTTTGGGTCATGTACTTTATATACAATGTACCAGAAAATAGGAAGATGGGGCCAACCTCGCCTGATGCCCAAAGGAGCCGCTCATCCTGGCACATGTAAAGAGCAGTAAAGAACATGTAGTACCACACTGTACTGTAGAGAGGTGCTACTAGACTGCCAATCACTCTATGCACCTCACTAATACATGTAAGAACAATACAGGAAATGTCGTACTGCAATGTACTGTAGACCGCCAATCACTTCTTGCACCTCACTAATACATGTAAGAGCAGGACAGAACAAGTAGTACCGCACTGTACTGTAGAGAGGCGCTACTAGACCGCCAATCACTGCATGCACCTCACTAATACATGTAAAGAGCAGAACAGAACATGTAGTACTGCACTGTACTGTAGAGAGGCGCTACTAGACTGTCATTCACTGCATGCACTTCACTAATACATGTAAAGAGCAGAACAGAACATGTAGTACTGCACTGTACTGTAGAGAGGCGCTACTAGACTGCCAATCACTGCATGCACTGCACTAATACATGTAAAGAGCAGAACAGAACATGTAGTACCGCACTGTACGATAGAGAGGCGCTACTAGACCGCCAATCACTGCATGCACTGCACTGATACATGTAAAGAGCAGAACAGAACATGTAGTACCGCACTGTAATGTAGAGGCGCTACTAGACTACCAATCACTGTATGCACTTCACTAATACATGTAAATGGCAGCACAGGACATGTAGTACCGCACTGTACGGTAGAGAGGCGCTACTAGACCGCCAATCACTGCATGCAGTTCACTAATACATGTAAGAGTATAAAAGAACATGTAGAACTGCCCTGTACTGTAGAGAGGCGCTACTAGCCCGCCAATCACTGCATGCACTTCACTAATACATGTAAGAGTATAAAAGAACATGTAGAACTGCCCTGTACTGTAGAGAGGCGCTACTAGACCGCCAATCACTGCATGCACTTCACTAATACATGTAAGAGTATAAAAGAACATGTAGAACTGCCCTGTACTGTAGAGAGGCGCTACTAGACTGCCAATCACTGCATGCAGTTCACTAATACATGTAACAGTATAAAAGAACATGTAGAACTGCCCTGTACTGTAGAGAGGCGCTACTAGAGCGCCAATAACCACATGCTATGCACTAATACAGATGTTTTACAAGTAATTGTTTGTGATAATTGGCTGGATCTTCCATCGATCACATGCTGCAGATCGCCAGTGTCTGGGACATTGTATGGTAAATGTGGTTTCAAGATACAATGTCCCAGGAAAGACCACTGTTTGGCAAAAGTACTGTATCCTAAAGCCATTGTAACTTGATGGATCACTTTATAGGGGATAAGTATACTGGACTTTGTAACACCAACACAAATGTCCAGGAGTTAAAAAACAGTGATAATAATTACTTGGAATACGTGAATGGTAAAATCTGTATAACGTGTTTTACTTGGCTTTTTAAGCAGCTCTTTTGGAATCTTAGGCTATGTCTACACAGCACAGAAATACTGTTGGCTTTTCGGCGGTTTCAGTGTTTTGAAACTGCTGAGAATCTGATGGTACCCTGTGCTGCATAGACATCAATGAAAAACCCGTGCCTTAGTCTATATTGCACTTCCGCCAGAGTTTTGCAATTTGGTTTCCCGTACATTGAATTGCACGTGTCGGCGGCAAAAAATGAAAACTGTTTCGCGTAAAACAGTGACAATGCATAGGACAAAATGCCGTCGGGTTTCCAACGGTTTTTGACCTGTCGTCTGTGGCCCTAGCTTTATATGTAAGGACTTGATTTATCTGTGTTGTTTATTCATTTTCTTTAATCTACAAAACCAACTACAATGGCTTCAGGTTACAATGGTGGTTCCCGAGTCAACTATTTAAGTATTAGAAAAGATAAGCCGTTCACTGGGTCACCAATTCAGCTACCGGCAAATGTTAACAAGCTGTAGTTTCATTATTTCAACGTCTAAAATTGTTTTTAATCTTATATTATGTTACATAAGACAACTAAAGCTCCGAAATGGAAAACTTGATGATCAATAAGATTCCCCTCATGTCTAGTTATCATTTCCCATTAATATCAGACTGTGCTAGATACCAGCAGACAATGTGAAAATAAAAAAGCATTCTCTCCAGGAGCACATAGCGTGCGTATGCTCTACATCCAAATGCTTGTTATTATCAGGAGGAAACTCATTTGGTGGCTGTACAGTACTCCTTAAACATTAGGAATAGTCAGGCCTTAGGCAGATCTGTGTTTCCAGTATATACTGTGTGTGTACCCCTTTGAAGCCTTATATGTTCCCTGGGGCTTGCACGTCAGCAGCACTTCTCTCACTCTATCCATCAAATTTACACAAATCCCCTTGGTGGACTGCTTTCTAAATGTCTTTACCTGGTGCATTATCCCCGGGCTTAACAATCCAATATCAGTGCAGCCAAAGATAATTACTCTGCATTGATGATAAAACACCCTGAATCCTGGCAGCTGGGGTAATTTGCATCTTCCAGAGCTGAAGATCAATACAGTCAGCAAGAAGTGAAACCTGATTAGATGCTGGGAGCAAAAGAGGAGATAGAGGGGAAAGGATCTTGCTTGGGAGACGCGAGGGCCTGAATACAGCAGGCAGAGAAACCTCAATGCTTTTTCCAGACACAGCTACTTTACAACACCATGTTAAATTCATATCCACCAACACAATCACATGCAGAAGATTTTCACCTTCTGTCCTCAAATTCTGCATTTGTCTTGGCTGAATGTTCTTCCACTTGAAAACCCACATTGAAAACCCAACATGCTGTCTTGGAGTGGTACAAAGTACAGGCCACTCCTCAAAGAGGATTTCCTCGCATTAGGTAAAAGATGTGCAAGTCAGAAGTCCATTTGTCCAATAGTTGTCACTTTGAAATTAGTCATGAATTGCTGAAAAAACGAAATAAAACATGACGGTCAATATGGATGGTCTTCTTGTCACTTGTAAAAATGGCTGCTGCAACTGATTGGGTGGTGACCAATCTCTCTGAAAGTAAAACAAGCAACGTTGGTCCTTTCCCTAACATCTGATTAGTAAATTAGCAGTTAAACATGATTATTTTTAAGTGGTAGGTGAAATTCACACAACTTTTTTTTTAAGAAAAAATCTTTAAGCCAAGTTGGAGTGGACTGAAAAGGAAGGAAGAATATAAAGACAGACTAGTACTTTTTTGCCTGCTGGATCCACGTCTGGCTTTCATTCAAAAATTGCAGTGAAATGTGTGTGTGAGACTACTTAAGGTTAGTGCCACATAGAGCCACATGTAAAAAACTGTCAAGGTCTAAAATTCACTTTGTTGCCCATAACAGCCAATATCAGCGGCCATTTCATTTCATACAGTCCACTGGAAAAATTAGAGGGGCTCTCTGATTGGTTGCTATGGGCAACAAGATGAATTTTAGACCTAGATAGTTTTCATACATGTGGCCCAAAGTGTTTTTTTTTTATTTAAATGGTGCATTGATATCTCCTTTTATTTCTGGGATTTTTACAGGGGCAGTCAGATATTAGCTGGAGGTCAACAGGGAAATGTAAAATGCAATACAATGCTTTTCTCTTTGTTTTTCCTTAGGGTATCTTCATACAGCGTGTTCAATATGTTTTAGAGTCCGAAAAACGCATCCAAAAGTGCTGCGTAAAACACATCCAACAGGCGTCTACTGCATCAAACGGATCAAGAACTGACATGTTAATCCTTTGAACGGATCCGAAAGACGCATCAGAAAGACGCATGTAAAACACGCATTGGTGATCACTCGTCTGAACACCGATGCATGTTCTACATTGAAAACAATGTAAATCACACTGCACATTGTTAGCTGCATGTTTGGGTCCGTTTAGGGTCCCAAATACGCATCTAAAAACGGATCCAAAAACGTATTGAACACCCTGTGTGAACATACCCTTACTGCAAATATGTTTTGTGGGATACTGGTATCTTTTTTTCACCCAAAGAGAGTATTCTATAGGTTTGAGCCTATATGAGGCCTTAGGTTGGTTTCACAAATGCACCAAAACATCTTGTGTGAAATCTCTCTGAGAATTTGTCCACATGGTTTTAATGTAAAAAATCTGCACATTTTCACAGGAGAAACAAGCATTTTTATGCACAAGGTTTTATGTGCGTTTTTTTTCTTTGCTGCTGTTTATGTGCAATTTTTTGGTGCCTAATTTCATATTATGAAAAAAACACTAAATTATGTGTCAAGAAATATAATTGTAAATATAAATGTAATTTGGTGTGGGTTTTGCAATCTTTACTGTCTCTTCGTTGTAAAATTCCTAGCTTAAAGCACGCGTTACACGCCAAGAATTGAGGTGATTTTTTTAATGCATTGCATCCCATGACGCATGAAAAAATGCACCAAGGGCACGAATGTTGCATATTCCCATAGAAAACAATGGGACACTACTGATGCGTGCGTAAAATGTGCATTTTATGCATCAAAATATGTGGCAAAAAGCTATATAAACTTAGCCTTAGGCTTCTTTTGCACAGGTTTATTGTGGCTTTTTTCTTGCTTGTAAAAAACACCTTGTGTTTTTTACTTGCTTTTTTTTCCCATTCAGGCAAGCGCTTTTATTTTCGTATAGAGAAGCCTATGGGTAAATGGCTAAAAACAAAATTTCTAAAGAAAATCAACACTCTTTAAGCATGCTGTACTTTTAAAAAAGCTATGGATAAAAAAACCATGCTAAAAGTTATTTAAAAAAGCCGTCACTCCCCAAATTTATAATGCCTTTCATAATCCCTATTGACCTACCTCAAGCATCTAGCTGCAGAAATGTATGCCGATAAATATGGCATAAAATGTCAGTAAGAGAAATGTAGCAAAAATCATGGTGTCTCCTGAAAATACTGTGTTAAGTCACCCTCTGCCCTGCTTTGCTGATAAAGTCATGAAGCCAAATATCCATAGTCACATTTGTCATGAACAGCGTTTCCAAAGTATGACAATAACTGCACCTGATGACAACTGAAAAAAAATCAAATGCGATCTACTACACCATAGATATCATCATCCGTGACACCCTTGTGTCATGAAAAGGAACCGACGGCGTTTATAGCCGTCTAAAATCACAAAAGTATGAGCAGCTTAAGGTAAAAAGCTGCAGATCAGAACACATTTCCAGATCCTGTTCAGTGTGGATACTAGAAAATAAGAGGAAGCCATGATTTAGTATGATGCATAGCACACCATGTCCTGGAAGGGTCAAAGGTAAGGTTACACGTGTTGTAGCACAGCCTCCCCAGATATCTCAGTCTTGTTATTTTTACAAGGGCTGCCTTTGGGAGTTAATCCTAGAGAGCAGTTAAAACCAACAAGGTCAGCAGAAGTTTGAAGTCTAATCGGCCAGAGGAGAGTTGTTCTCAGGGTCACATATGGAAATCACTAGAGTTATTTAAGTCACCCGAGGTTATTAATAAATCTTTCACTATTTCCTTAGCTAAATAACTGAAGGCCCTATCTCTCAGACACGTTTGGTCTGGATATGTTGTGAGACCAATTTTGTATCCTTCCTCCACTAACCAGACAGGAAGGACAAGCCTCTGGTGTTAACAATGGCAAAACTATAAATTCTAAGCATCCATATGGCTCTCATTTGATGCCTGCTCTGTTTTCTACACATCTGGCGAGGCCCCATTACAGATAGCTATTAGTTCCCTGCCACTCATAAATATCAAGTCTAGGAACATGGCATGTAGATATCTTGATTGTATTCATTTACATGGGATAACATCCCCACGAGGCCACGGACTCAATACAGGAGCACCTTTCCTGGACACATGTATGAACATATACCTTGGCTCTCCAGGTATTAAGTATGTGCTCCCTTTTGCATGTACAAGTGTTACTCTAGATACACGCAAATGACTGAAATAGATACCCACTGTGGTTATCTGGTTATGCATTTATGACCCCAATGAAAAGCCTCTGGAATTGGGACGAAACGCGTCTGGGGATTGGCATAGAATTTTAGGTTAATCATCTGTGGGGATGATTAGGTGAATAGCTGGTTTTGTCTGTATTTCTAATCGGGTATTCATTGTTCCGGATCATTTTTGATATAGTCTAACCCAGGCATTCTCAAACTGCGGCCCTCCAGCTGTTGGGGAACTACAACTCCCATCATTCCTACTGTTATAGATTATATAAATGCATGGTGGGAGTTGTAGTGTCCCAACAGCTGGAGGGCCACAGTTTGAGGATGCCTGGTCTAACCCGTTATGTGTATTGCTTATCTGTGTTCATCTATTTACGCTTCTGTCCTCTAGTCCCTTAGAACTTATTAGTCTAGGGATTTATGATATGGCATAATAGGAGGTAGAATTGCGGGGTTGCCCTTTTTGGGGCAGGGTCTCCGCATAGGGCCAGTCTAGGTGTGAGACCTTGAGGGACAGACAGGATGGTGTTGTTTGCTCCTCTCATTTTTGCTTATTTTGGTTAAGTATATGTAGTTTTATTTAGGAATTAATAAAAGTTATGTTTTACAGGAAATAGGATTTTGAAGTTTTTATTCATTTACATAGCGGCATTTTATTCCACAGCACTGTAAAGAGATTGTCATTACTCACATTGGTTCCTGTCTCCATTAGGGTTCACTATCTAAATTCCACATTAACCTAGCAGGTTGTCTGAGCGGATATACACAAGCTCATATCTGTGTGCGCTGCTATACGCCGGCTGTCACTTCTTTCCAGCACTTACACTTACGCCCCGCAAATACGCCGTGTGAACATACCCTAACAGTGAGATTGTCTTTGTTGCCTATAGCAACCAAGCAGCGTTCCGCTTTCATTTTTCCACAGCAATATTAGTAATGAAAACTTAGCGCTGATTGGTTGCTATGGGCAACAAAGACAGTCTTAGGCCTCGTTCACACGGCTTATTTGTCCGCGGATTGGCGCTGTACTCCGCGTCGGATTTGCGCTGCAGTACGGCGCCAATCCGTCCCTGTCATTACGGTAATCCACTGCTCTCATAGAGAACAGTGGATTCCGTCGCTCCTCCCCGCTCGGCGAATCCGCCGCGGGGGGAGAAAGTGACATGCACATTATTTACGGCACGTACGCGCCGTAGATAATGACAGTCTATGGGGCCGGGAGCGGCGCCCCCCCTGCGCTCCCGCCCCCCCATTCACGCCGGATTTGAGAGCGCAATCCGGCTCACAAATCCGCCGTGAATAAGCATACATGAGGCCCTATGTGTTTTTTGGAGTGTGGAAGAAACTGAAGTACCTAAAGGAAACCTTCTCTGTAAGTGAACATACAAAGATAACTTTCATTCACTGGTAAGACCACCCACTGGACTCCTTAAACCAGAATAAGCAATAATTTCAACAAGTATATAAGACAGGTTCTACTTAATCATTTCCCACAAACTATATATCAATCTGCTCAACTCCTCCTTTGTAACTTGTTGCGGACAGAGCAGATTGCTTGTTAAGTGTGACAGATTACTTTTGAAGGGGTCTTCTCACCATGCACTTTCACAGCCACAGCCGACTTTAGAATCACATATACTGTTCAGGCTGTGGGGGAGTCTATAGCAGTGATTGACACATCAACTCTGCTGTTCCTAGCTATTCCTGTTACACTGACGAGTGCAAGAGATTTATAAAGTGTAGTACTCAGGCTGGAGGGCTCTAAAGAGTGTTTACTTAGCTAAATGAGAGGCTTTCAAAGTACTTTACTAGCGATAAGATTCTGCAGGAGGTGAGTCACCATGGTCAGAGTGAATGACAGCAGCTTAGAGCAATGAGAGATAAGAGAGGGCAGAGAGAAGTGGGGTGAGAGAAGGTCGTAACCAGAAATGTGTGTGACCTAAGAGGAGATAAAATCTTCTTTATCTCCTGAGCAAAGAAAAAACAAAGCAAAGATTTAGAAAAAGTCTTCAATTATCCGTCCCTACGTGTTAAAAGCTACTCATTGTAGTGAGAAACCTCTTTAAGATTAACTTACTAAAGGTTTTTATTCTCCACTAATGGTCAAAATGGCACCATCATGACCATACTCTGCAATGACATCTATGCAGATTTCCTAAACACTGTAAAGTACAGATGCCTCTGGGACTGAAAGGCCAAAATGACTGCTTCCACAGTTTAATAGATAACTGTCATTTACAAGCTGGGAAGGTTTAAGGCCATCGCCTTTTATTTCATTGTGTTTCGTTCATTTTGACACAGGTTACAACTTGCTTTATTATTAATGCAATGTTACCAGCTTTGCCAAGAGTTGTGATATCAACATTCTCTTTTACAATTATAGGTGAGGTGAAGACGCCAGAGAGGTGTTAGTACAAGTGATAACAACATGTTTTATCCTTCCAGAGTTGTACGACTGTATTCATTTATACAAAATGACATCTTGTTTTTACTCTACACAGGATCCTTTATGCATTTTTATTAGTAAGCACCAAAGATTCATTTTTATTGCACATACCTTCCATGCGTGATATCAGGACGGCATACAGCCAAAGCATATGGGCCCCCAACCTATTATCAGTTCATATCTCGCACCACATCAGGGGTCCCCAATTCATTTTTTCATTTCGATCAGGAGTACTGCCAATACTGCCCTGATGGCACCCTTGCGTATCACCATTTAAGAAAGGCTAGAGATGAAAAATAAATCCATTTGGAATAATGTACCAGGCCATAGTTCAGGCTGGCACTCAAATCACCATTATTAGGCCTCGTTCACACGGCTTATTTCGCCGCGGATTTGCCGACGGATTGACGATCGTCAATCCGTCGGCAAATCAGTCAGAAATAAGTCACAGCCTATTTTCTGTTGATTTCAATAGAAAATGCGGCTCGTCGTTCACAACGCGCGGTAGTTTCCGTGCCGGATTGCCGCCGCGGATTGACGACGGCAATCCGGACGGAAAAACAATTCACATGTCAATTATTTACGGACGGATTCACCACCTACAATGATTGGAGATGGTGAATCCGTCGGGAACTCAGTTACAAATACGTGCCACACTTAGCAGCACTTATTTGCAACTGATTTTCAACTGATTTCAGAACGTATTTACGATCGGCAATCCGATGTAAATACGTTCAGAAATCAGCCGTGTGAACATTGCCTTAGTGACATTATAACCAAATGACACGGCGCAGGTCCATGTTGGTGCCACTTAAAGGACTATTCCAGTGTTCAGTTAAAAAACTTCAAAGGGGACTGCAGAGTAATTACACACAAAGCAACACTATAACATGAATACCCTGTTTCCACGAAAATAAGACCTAGTGCAATTTTTTTTAAGCTTAGAAATATAAGGCCTCTCCTGAAAATAAGACCTAGCAGCAGGCATTGCTACAGCTCCCCCCCTACCATACATTAATGTTAGCAGATAATTTAGATAGTTCTTACCTTGTGTGGGGGGCTACCTGGGTAAGAGGTGCTCAATTAAGGAAAGTGCTATTGCTAAGCATGAGAGATTGCAGCCAATGATTCTAAAAGAAATGGAGTCACCAGAAATTCACCA
Source organism: Phyllomedusa bahiana (assembly GCA_025379985.1). NCBI lineage: Eukaryota > Metazoa > Chordata > Amphibia > Anura > Hylidae > Phyllomedusa > Phyllomedusa bahiana. The sequence goes on from JAODAL010000674.1 coordinate 173,405, forward strand.
TGAAATCCTGGATTTGGAGAGTTGTGATGATGCTCCAGAAGATGATGACATGACTGTCTATGAATAAATGTTGCTTTTTGTTCATAAGTATCAGGAACGGTAAATATACCACGGATTATTGTACATGGGAATAGAGTCACAAGAAATTATTGATGGAATTCAGAGTTTGGCTGGTTCTTCTGATGTTTGTGATGACCTAACTACAGTATATTAATACATGTTGATTTTTTTGTTCAACAATAAATTCTTGTTCCTGGAAAACTAAGATATCCCCTGAAAATAAGACCTATCACGTCTTTAGGAGCAAAAATTAATATAAGACACTGTCCTATTTTCGGGGAAACAGGGTACTACACCTTAAACATTTACATTTGACATATAGTGTCCCTATATACTCCTCCTCAGCGCAGTAAGGGCTTGTTCACACGGCATTTTCACTCCGTGTTAACTACGCTTTTTAGATCCGTCTCTGGGACCGACAGGACGGACTCAGAGACGGATCTAAACAATTAGCAGTGAGATTATCACTGCGGGCTATGAGGAACACGCAGCGGCGTTCACATGCGTTCACACGCCGCTGCGTGTTCTTCTCCTGCCTGTCTGCTCAGTCTTTGAAAGAATTGCATGTCACATATTCCTATGTTTTCCATGCATATTCAGCAAAGAAAATGTGTTGGGACCCAGTGAGGCTAATCCATGTACCAAAATGCGGTGAGAAATATGTGGCAGAAACCTAAGAGTGTTGTGAACATATAGCCAAACCAGAAAAATGGGTAAAATCCAATGTATTTTCTTTGGCAGAAATCCGGTATTGCACCTTTTTTTATTTTACAGAGGTGGTATTGGCCTCGGATTTGGATGCGATATAAATGGGGCTAAATCATGTCAGTCCTACTGGAGCGGGATCCGCTCAAAATAATGGATAAGTCCATTCTTTTTTTTTTACTATACCATGGATTTCAAATCCCTGGCACAGAACTTACATGCTGTAGCTCTGTGCCGTTTTTTCGAGTCAAAGTCCGTCTTTGATAATCCCCATTCCTTCTGAACCCACCGCTGGCCTTGGTGCACAAAAAATGGCATTAAAAGCCGACACGCAACACCGTGGAAAAGAGAGAATCTCTATACAGTAAAATTCCTTCAATCTCTGAGGAAAGGATGTTATTTTCCAGTGTTGGTAAATACAATCCTCACATTTGTGTTTATTGGCAGCAGTAAGTGCAGCTCTGTAAGCTATGTGAAAGCTTGTTCGGACACAGGCTTTGGGCTTTCTGTGGATAAATGTGTATATGCGTTTCCTCCTGCTGAGGATTTGGCTCCGAAATAAAGCTGTGCATTTTATCTTACTTCCTCCAGGAAAACAATTACTTGTTTATAGCAGGTCTTGTGGAGGGAAAGGAGACAAGCAGCAACATTTTAGGGGAAATGAGGTCAGGAAGGCATATGCTTTGATGTAGAAAAGCCTTCAACACATGTTATGGGCACAACCCTTCCTGTACTTTGCTAGTATAGATCCAGGTCTGTCTGTACAAACCACAATATACACGCGCAAAATGATCGCTTGCTTCTTACAGTATTTTTAAGTGGGGGTGAATAACAGCAATATCTTTACCTTCTGGGGACTGTGATCCACCCCTGCACCATGGCTCATTTATTATAGAATGGTATTTTGGCAACAGCTAAGTTTAACATATGTCCATCCAGATATTACTATTTTAGGAATAGAATTGAAAACTACATTATAAGGTATGTATTTACACATCTAAAGGGGCGCATTCTAAAGCAGGGGCCTTAACATGCGGATGAACCCACACCCATGAAGTGGCCATGATTTCAGCAATAATACCATGTATATATGTGTACACACATCTTAGACCAACCAACAGGCGACGTGAAAACCATGGATTATCCTGTGACGATGACCTGTCAAGGTATTAGGCAGGAACTGGTCAGTCTTAGGATATGTTCACACGGCGTAAATTCGGTGCGCATTTCGCTGCGTATATGTGCTTAATATGCAGTGAGATGCGCTCCGCAATTACGGTAATCCATGGCTCTCATAGAGAACTATGGATTACGCCTCCTCTCCCCGCTCATACAATACGATCGTATTGTACGCGTGGGGAGATAAGTGACATGTCAATTACTCACGGCAATTACGAGCCGCGAGTAATGCATGTCAATGGGGCCGGCGGGCTGACGGCCCCCCCGTGCTTCAGGAGTACGCACCGATTAGAGTGACTCCCAAAACATCCGCCGTGTGAACATACCCTTAGGCTGCGTCCACATTAAAGAATCCAGCCGGTATTTTGATATTGTGTACGTGGTTTAGGAGGATGGTTCTGTCTGTGGTTTGCGGATTCCTCCGTCCCCCTCAACCACTGACATGTTTATGTTCTACCCAAAAACTGGGCGGAAGAATGAACATGTTCTAAGTTTTAAGGAACACCGGCGGTATGAAAAAAATCGTCCGGCAGAAAATCTGTGCAGTGAGGACTGCTGGATGGATTTTCTATTTAAACCAATGTAAAAGGTTGACAGTCGGTTTACAGACTGTTTTGAAATCCAGAAAATGTCTGTAAAACCAACCAAAAACCATTGCCGTGGGGACAAGCCCTTATTGCTGTGTTTAAAGCAAGTAAAATAAGAGATGTGCAAGGATTTGAGAGATTTTGCCAAGGACTAAATGGTAAAAGCTAGGTCGGTATATCTTGAACATGGCAGGTCTCACTGGTATGCATGATTTAACGTGCTTTTTCCAAGGGATCTGAGGACAACTTTATTTTATGCAATATTGTGTGCTGACTGTTTAACACTGTGGAAGACTACACATAAGGAGTTAATCGTGATCAATCGGTGAGCTTTTACATGAATTCATTAACATTTTTTCTTTTTTTTAAATAGTGTTTTTCATGTCCTATAGAAAAGCCTATGGTAAAATGCCTGGATGGGGAGGAGGAAAGCATAATGTATTGTGAAAACAAAAACCGCAGCAAAGAGGGTAGAAAAAACAGCAAACTAAAAAAAGCAAAAAAGGGATTTAACATTTAGCGGCAGTGGTAAACAAAACAATGCTGATTCCTGGCACCCCCTGGTCTCAACTGAATATGGGGCACTCACAACAATGCTATATCCCAGGGTTGCACAACATTTTGTAGTTCAAGGGCCGCAGTAAATTTTAGAGGGGTATTCTCCATCTGAGACCTTTATGGCATGTCAATTGTAACTACCCCGAATGGCTAAAAGGTCTTGGTTCCAGTTTAGTGACTGTCAGAGATCAGACTGGGGGTACCCTGCTCTGTACTCCAGAAAGGGGATACGAGGCATCCATTTTCAGTAAAGTTTTTTGGGGTTACAGAAGTGGCTGTTTCACACCTATAACTAGAGAGAACATCAAACCTCTATCGCCATCTCTCCAACTTGTCCTTCTCTTTGGAGTCTTGGACATATAAGGTATTTTTATGGTTTATCTTGTGGATCTGCCATGATTGTGCCAGAAATAAATATTCCTTTGAGGAAAAATTTTCAGAGATAATATAGGAACGGTTTTTAATGGATTGCTCATTTAGGTCACTAAAAATTGCACATTCAGCCCTTTAGTGCCAGCCATAACAGGACCATTCACACAGTGTCCACAATAACTATACAGTGCCATCAGCTGTCAAAAGATAACTATTGCCAGCATGTTTCTGCCTTAAGGCTGGAAGCTGCATGTTGTGAACCTCTGCTATATACCTTTCATTGTTTACCAGCCCCATCCAATTGGCTATGGCTGGTCCTACAACTCTATCTCATTATTCAGTTGCTCAGCAGAAGTACCAGGAGATGGGTCTTCACCAATAAGATATCAATGCCCTATCCTAAGGATAAGCTATCAATATTACAGTACCAGAAAACCCCTTTAATCTGCACCACATGTTGCAACCTTAAAGTGGGCATAAATTTGGTATTTTAAATGGCTAAAACAGCGATTACCACCTTTACTGCCGATTGTTGGCCTTTCTATACATATAAAGAATGTAACACACACTGATCGATGGCGGATATGTGTAAAACTGATATTTTTTCTCATCATTGTCAAGTGTAGTCTTAAGGAATAATTTGCTAGTCTTTCATGATAAAGGGTTGACCAGCACTAGTGGAAATACTCCAAAAGCGGAGACATTTTCTGCTTCTGCTGCGATCATAAAACAAGCCGTCAATTTCTGCACTGCTGGCCATTTTTCAATGTAATGGAAGTTGTTATTGTCTAAAATCACAACCTTTCCAGAACATCTGTACATAGTGCTGTCTACAATCACTAGTGTACGGCCGGCTCTAGCCTGGATGATGTATAATCCAATCTGTCTATAGCAGCACTATTCTGAATGTAAAGGGTGAATGCTCCACCCCAGTTTATGCTTCCAGATCTCACTGCTATTTCTGCTTCCAGACAAAGCCAACCCCGCCCGGCTGTTCTAATGAAGGAGATGGATTAATTTAACTGGCGGCCTTGGCTGACAGTGCTATTAATGATCTTCCCTGCCCTGCAGGCAGTAATAGGCCCCACTGGGACTTCCTGGAGATCACCAATTTGTATAGAGGATTTAGACATACCATACAGACACACAAGATGAAGGGAAGAAGCCTGGGGGTAGCTGTGAATGAAGGAGGGAGAAGAGAAAAAAAGGTATTCACTTATAGCCATCAATCCTGGGGGGTCCTGTCAGTGATAGCTGTCAGCACTGTAGTTAAATAAGGACTATACACTTTACAGCACTGCACTTGTTGACCATTCAATCCCAGCCACGAGCCATCAAACATTTCAGATACTTCCACATGACAGAGGTGGCTCTAAACTGGAACAAGTATCTTATAACTGTGGGGTGTTCTACTTGCTGGAGGCCTGGAATAATTGGCTACAACGATTATTGAAATTTGGTAAAATGCACAACATGTGCTGGAAATGTCTTCTATTTGCAGTCAAGCACGCTTGACCCAGACACTCCATATTGCTGAATGTACTGGTAAGTATTTCCAGCGTCACTGGAGACATTTCTCGTATGATGTTCCTTCTAAATTCCTTGACAGTTTGTGGCTTACCCCAGTAAATGTTCCCCTGCTGGAGACCCCAAAAGAAAAAGGCTAGTGGAGTCATATCCGGTCCCTTCAAAAATATCTCCCAAAAACATTCAGATCGCAGACATGGTTGCATCGGAGATGTGGCAGGTTGCCCTATAGCAGTGGTCTCAAACTGCGGCCCTCCAGCTGTTGGAAAACTACAACTCCCATCATGCATTTATATAATCTATAACAGTGGGCATGATGGGAGTTGTAGTTTCCCAACAGCCGGAGGGCCACAGTTTGAGACCACTGCCCTATTGTGTTGAAAGTGGCTGATTTATCGACAAGTGGAAAATCTCCACACAGAGGGCACTGATCACTGTCTAAAAAGAAGTGGCTAGTTATGTGTTGCCATGCTATGGAGGACCAGATGCCAATTGTTTGTGGATGAAGCAGGGTCTCGTGAATTTCCTGAGGAGTTTTAGCTGTTTACAGCCATGTATTTTAAGACTCTACACAGCCAGATAAGTGAAACCAAGCCTCATTTGTAAACCATGTGACAGCAAGAATATTTGGATTGTTGGCGGCAATCTCTTAGACCGTGTCTACATGGCAGAGTGTACAATACTGCTCGGATTCCAATTAGAATCCAACAAGTATTTTACAGTCGGTTTTTGTTCCTTTTTCGGGCGCCCCCTGCCGTAGAACAGTACTATTATTTCAGTTTTTGGCAGATTATAGAAAATGTTCTAATTTTTTGGGTCGAATTTTAGATTTGAAATCTGACCTCAGAAAATCCAAGCTGTTTAGACTATAGTTCAGATTTTCTATTGAGGTCTATGGGGATGGTTAACAGTTGGATTTTTGTGGATTCTCAATACTGAATCTTCTTTAAAATCCAACTGTAAACCAGTCCAGTGGACACAAAGCCTTAAACCAACCTCAGCACACAAGGCATTTGTTTTTACCAGGGCCTCTCAATTCATACCTTGCAGTCACTTGGTATATATGAAGACACAGCTCTCTGTGCAGCTCTTGGACACGTGCTATTGGATATCTCTGTCTGCTGAGCCAATTGCCTAAGGACTTTCTTGGAGAAGCTAATAATCTGTGTTTAACGCTTTGCACGATTTCTTGCGGCATTTTCATCCAACCTCCAACCTGCTCATCTACCAACGTGTGTGCCGTTTCCGTACCAGCTTCTGAACACACAACTTTGGTGGTGGCTTTCTGACTTCCAATATAATTTGACAGGATGTAATAGATCCAGCCTCCAAAAGATGACAGATATTTTGTGGTGATAGATAAAAAAAACAACCTAGGTTTAAACTCTATTCAATCTATATGACAAAAAAACAACATCATTGTGTATACGAGGTGAGTATAGTAGGCAGAGAGTGCAACGTTTCCTGGCGGAACCCTCTTTTGTGCTTATGGAAAAAATCAGCAACATGGCCTACTTTATTGGTAGCGCTGATATAGTATAACGCCTGCCTTACTCACTTTTTCCCTGAGGGGCATTGGCCAGAAACATTGCACTTTCTGGCCACTATACTCACCTAGCAATGCTGGTGTTGTTTCTTTGTGACAAAGATTAAATGAAGTTTGAACCAACAATTAATTCTTTCACTGCAAACTTTAGTGCTGATTCTTTTTTTCTTGAATACCTTGCATGAGGTAGGTGGATTGGGTGGTCTTTCACCATGGCCTGGTACCCAGACACACAAGGACAAGTGAGAGTGACTGCCTCAGCTATAGGTACATACAATGAACACACGCATTTAGTGAGAGCACAGGCTACTGACTCCACAACTGAAGCCACCATGTCAGGGCAGCATAGAGGCTATATGTTCTGCCTGGATGGTGGCAGCTGGGTTAAAGAGTACTTGACGAACATGTTATTGGGCTTCCTGACACTCAATGAATACATTATATTTTGACCACGTCATTGAAATGTGTTCATTGGTATTGGAGTTCTAGCTGATTTTTCCAAGCCTCCAGAAAATGGGACACCCTGCTTCAAAGAAAGCTGGATTCTAAGCGTTTCATATTATGTCCTGTTAATGTTTTAGGACAAGTATGTCCATTAGTACATCAGTAATCATCATGCCAATGTTTTAAACATACAGAAAGCCTATGGCCCCTAGAACCACTTTAAGGGACCATACAATCAATGAAGTGGTAATAAAGCCATGACAAAAGGGAAGCCTTAGGCTATGGTTACACAGCGTAAAAAGGATAATAAAAAATACACATGTATATTGAAGCTGATGTTTCTTCCTCTCTGTAGGCCTAATATATGTGTCAAAAAATATTCTGCAAACATAGCCTTAAACATCTATGCCTGGACTGGTGAAGAAAGCTGATGATCTGGTTCCTCATCTTTCATGGGAACAAAAGATTGGGGTACAGAAATCCAGCAAGCACAATCTATGGTAGTTCGGCTGCTTGCATGGTGGTTTGGTTATCCCAAGTCTATGTCTAGCCTGAAGAGGTTGGTTGTTTTTTTTTTTGTTCCCCTTGTTGTGCCACCTCACTCATCTGAATTCAAGTGACAGACAACGGACAAGAATGATGCTGTGCATTCATTGTTACATACCCCATCTAGATACATGGGAAGCATGGTTTCAGCCACCAACATTTTAGCAGTTAAGAATATGCCCTCATGGATCCCTCCTGTGTTCAGGTTTCAATATCTTCTGCGGGGAGATTACCCATATGATGCAACATGTGATGGGGCATACTCCTTATTGACTTATGCATGGGTGTGTGCACTGGCCCACTGACCAACACTGGCTTAATATAACAAAGCAAAGTGTACATGACCCAAAACCGGTTGTGTTTATACCTCTAAGTTGGCTTCTTATTCCTAAAGTTAGGAAAAGGAAGAGTGAAGGTTTTTATTTTTAGAGTAGTGGCTTCCTGTAAACCCATAAAGCTTTTACAGCTTCCAGCTCACACGCCATGGCCCAGTGTTACTTTTATTCAAGGAATCAGACATAAGCATGCGAGTGCTTTGTATTTAGAGCACAATTTCTAAACCCGACCTTCGAGTTCGGTAGCAAAACACTCCAGTTAAGATTGGTAACATTTTACCTATTCTTTAAAAAAACAAAATAAAACATAAACGTGATAAACGTAATGTTTAATGTATGAAATATGATACATCTAGTTTTGCATCAAACTCTCTTATATTAGATCACGGGTTTTTTCACTGCTGGGGGTAAGTCTGGAGGCAATGTCACTTTTGTTTAAAATACTACTAAAAACAGAAAAAAAAAATTAAACACACGTTACTGACACAATTTTGACACTCTATTTTCTGCTGTACGTGCCATGCACTGCTCTTTTTCTTATGTTGTGTACCAGAGCCCTGTAGAGCGATCCCTTAAAGGAGGGAAAAACCTGTAGTCATGAATTATATAAACCTTTTACATTATTTTTCTTTTTTTAACATACAAGCACAACTGTTGTGCTTTGAGGTCTGATCACCTCACCCAATGTATCTAACTTCTACTTCATTGTCCTTTTACTTTGGAATTGTTAAGCATTTCAATAGTTACCATGGTGACCCCAGAAGAATTAGACTCTCTATATAAATGTTATCTATGCAGACCATGCCATTCGGAGAGGACATTTCACAAGGAGAACAGAGTACCAACTCTTAAGGAGGTTGGTTTTTTTTTTCAATTATTATTCTTTCTCCATTTGTGGCTATTATCTGAATATTCTGATAGATATTCTCCATTCTTTATTATGTGACAATGAAAAGGAGTTGATGGTTCTTCATCGTTACAGTGTTCTTCAAATTAAATGAGTATTTTGTGTCAAATATAGAATAACAACATTATCACTCTATACCCAGCCTTGGAGAGTAAAAAAAACAAAACAATATAATAATGATCTTGGACTAGTATTAATAAGACTCAGTCGCATCACAATATTAAGATTACTTCCTACTTTCGACATAGACAGTGCATAGAAGGAAGTTCCGTGTATTAAGCTGGCTGGATGGGTATATGAGGTGTGTGGCTGGCAGTCTGCACACATATCCCTTGTAAGGCTGTGTTCACTCGGCTTATTTCGGCGCGTATAGTACAAGCCGCAATACGCCGGATGTTTTGGGACCACGCGCTGATCAGCGCCATAGACTTGCATTGTCCGCAGTGCATATTCGCCGCTAACAATTGACATGTCAATTCTCCCCTCGCGTGTACAATACGATCGTATTGTACGTGCAGGGGGAGGCGACGAGTAATCCATAGCTTTCTATGAGAGCTATGAATTACCGTAATTGCGGCACGCATTTCGCCGCGTATAAAACACAATATGCGGCGAAATGCGCTTGCAAATACGCTAGAAAATAAGCCATGTGAACATTCCCTTATGGTCATGAGTAAAAGGGACAATTAATCAGATTTGCAAAAAGAGATAATTATTGGCTTTTGAACCAAGGGTGGCAGCATTACTGAAACTGTGCAGTTTCTGAACTATTTGTGTGCTTCCGTGGAAAAAGTGCATTGTGGGAGAACAAATGAAGAATCGACGTGGAAACTGCAGAGAACCATGTGAACTTGGACTACTAAGATGGTGGACTGACACGCAAGAGTGAAACAGCTCACCACCAAAATGAACCAGAGGGCTACCAGACATGTCAGTGAACCCTACTGCGTATGGACGGTTACTGCACCTCTGCTAACAAAGTTACATTGAGAGAAAAGGCCTCAATTTTCAGCATAGGGTTGTAAAAAGGTTTCCTTCTCCAATTAGTCATGTATTTTGCTCCACCTAATAAATGGACAATAGATATAGGCCTGAGAAACATCAGGGAACAAACACCCTGCAACCACTGCTAATGGAACACAAGCTGGTGGGGGCAGTGTTGGGGCATGTCCCCATGGCACGTTTTTTCGGTTTTCATAGCCGTCTGTAATCTGTGTGTCAGCCTTTTAGACGGATGTCAATGGAAAATCTGTGCAGCAGTCCCTATCGTACAGATTTTCCGCCAGATGGGTTTTTACACCACGGACGGTCCAAAAAGCATTGAACATGTTCATTCTTCCGACAGATTTCTGGCGGAACATGTCGGCACAAAGGGAGAGGGCTTAAATCCGCAAACTGCTGAGAAAAGCCACCCACCTGCGTGCCAGAAACAGAGCAAATACCGGTTGTGATTTGCCCCTTATAGTCTAGGGAAGGTTTTCATGGCATTCTCTGAGCCCACCCTTGTAGCGGACATTCCCAGACAATTTGGTTAGAAAACCATCTTTGCAGATCATGTAAATGTCTTTCTTGGGGAAGATCTGATCTTCAAGCAAGACAATAACACACGGCTGAAACTGTCCAACAATGGTTGTAAAAACATGACCAAGACTTGTTCTTACTTGTATTATTGCGGCCCCTTAATTTCCCAGACTTCAAACCGATTGAGCATCTGTGGGACCACTTTACTGGTTGTGTTGGCTCTATGGATTGGCTCACACACCTTTCAGCAGCTGTGGGATGCAGTCAGCATGGCTCCAGATACCTGTGACATCCTACTAGAATCTTACTGAGTCACTCCCAGCCCATCTAACTGCTGCCCATGGTGCACATGGCGATTAGTCTGGATATGGTCATAATAATGTGACTCAACGACGTATATCCTAAATTCACCTTGAAGGCACAAATGTAATAATGTAGAGAAGATGTTGTATTGGCTAAATGCTCAACATATTTGGCAGCACCTATATATACAAATGAGTCCAGTTTTTGTTGAATGGTTGGACCTACTACAGTGATGGTCCCCTCTCCTAATATGACCACTCTCCATATATATATATATATATTAGAATAACACACAAACAGAGAGTATATAGTCAAATATTACAAACATATCTTTATACCATGATTAAAAATACGACCTAAAAGAAGTGAGGGACGCGAAACGCGCGTTGGGGTGCAGGCCTCGGTCCTTTTAGTGGTATGGATCTCCTCTTTACATATTGTATTTCCAGTGTGGTTTACATGCACTTTAGAGTCGGTTCCTATTATATATATATACTATGCATATATACTATGCAATATGTGCAGCTTATGACACAGTGTTATTTATAATGAACTAATGCATTTGTTTGTTTAGTATTCGTCTCTATTGTGTACATTATATTGTGGAGATTCCTAGTTGATTTATATCTGGATATGCTGTGTACATAGAGGACCTTTTTGTGACCGCAGTTATCGGGATCCTTGTATATGCCTCTATTTTTATGTCGTATTTTTAATCATGGTTTGTTTGGCAGCACCGCAGAAGTAGTGTCTCTATTGCCAATAGCAAATAAAATCTACTGATAATCAGTAGAAATGGGATATGTGCAAATTCAGATTTTTGTTCACCAGAATCCTTGCAGGTTTTTAATGAATGATAAAGAATGATCCATCAGACAAATGGTTGATTTGAAGCCATATAAAAGGATGAAAACATATCCTAGCAATAATCTTTGGATTACTTATGGCTTAAAAAAGTGTTGTGTCTGGTTGGCTTTACCAGTGATCTATCTATCCAAATAAAAGCAGAGAAAGCTATCTTGGTACAAATAGGATTAGCACACAGGGCTCTGTGTATTTATAAGCAGGGAACTAGCTAAACGCTTCACTAAGATAGGAAAGGTCTTAAAAATAAAGCGGAGTAAAATAAGAGCGTTGTGAATTCTCTCGTACTCCTCATTTCTGGCATTCAGATGAAACGGGTTAATATATGCAGTCAGATTTTTCCTCCTGCCTGGTGTGCAAGCAGCCCTGCCCCCATGCCACGCTGGTGCTCCCTCTCCGAGATCCTCCTGCTCTGTCAACCCATTTCACATTCGTTCTGCCTCTTGCTGTCAAATTAAAACGCAGCCAGCAACTCATTTCTCCTGCTCTTCGAGTTACAAATTAGTCCATTAAGCTGTCTGTAGCGAAGCCTTTTCCCTCTTCCCAGTAATGGCCTCAGAGAATTCCTTCATAATCTTAGCTCTCTCCTGGGATGCCCGCGGTAGGCGGGAGGAGTCGTTCCTGGGCTAGAAATTGCACATTTCAATGACACAACTCACTGTGCCTCATTCTATTTCCATGGACCTTCCGGACTATGTGCATTCAAGGGGTAGATGAGCTGATACCTCCAAGAGGAGCTGATACAAGCTTACTGCATTGCTGAAAAGCAAAGGGACTAACTGTTCCTTCATCCTTTCCGCTCACAACCACTGGGAAGATGGAAATATGAACATTTAGACAAATATAAGTGGAAAAAGAAAAATGTGCACAACCCTTTCTCCGGGAAAGGAATTCCAATTTAAAAGAGAAATAAGCTGTTTAACAGCCCCGATCGGTCTCCAAGAGTAAGTACATATGTCTCTGCCTTCTCGCTCTGATTGGCAGGTAGAAAGACAAGGAGAAGAAGGCACATATGACTTAAAGGAGGACAGAAAAGCAAAAAGGAAAAAAAACAACAGAAAAAAACGTAACCCGCTCCAAGTTGTCGATTCTAAGACACTGCTAAAAATGTGTGGCTGCTTGGAACGGTGCCATTCTGAACAGATTGGCAGGGCTGATCACAATCACAGCAGGCTGCCTAATGAGTCCCACACAATTTTTCACCCCATATTTTTCCAATAAAAAAGCAGTTAAATACCAACCGCAGCCCCAGCAGTGCTTGCCATCTGGCAGCTTTTATCTCCAGCCATCATTAAAAACACTTCTTGGCAGTTTACACCTCTCTTTCTCTCTACAGATGTGGAACGAATTTTCTGACAACTCTTTGGAGAGAGCAGGAACGGGAAGGAGGAGGTGGAGAGAGAGAAACGGGGGATAGGGAGGGGGGCAAAGACTGCAGCTCTGTTTTGGGGCTGTGTATTAAGCAGCTAAAGTAGATGCACGTTGTAAATAATGCACAATGCTAATAGTACAAGGCATCTTTATAATAAATTATCAATACACGTCACCAAAGAAGAAGCTGGATACATCACAGGAAGGACGTGACGCCTTACAGTATTGAAGCAAAGAATTAAAGGCTACGGATACCTTCTCGAACCCCTTTGTTTTTCTTTACTACCATTTTGTCACCTAGCTACTAAATCTCAAACAAACCCCTCAAGTATGGTTCCTGCTTCTGACAGACTCTACTTTTCCCTCCCATCTTCCACTGTTAGAGATAGCAACAGGGAGAAGAGCAAAAACATCCAAGAAGGGCAACTCACAAACTGTAGATGATGAGGAAAGCACATCCAATAGAGTTTGCAGAAACCACTTACGCTGTGTACAAGTGTAGAGAGAAAGCAGAGCACCTCTAAACCCACAGACCTCCAGCATGTATCAATAGCAAAACACCACCACATGTGAAAAGGCTAAAACTAGAAGCAAGCTGAAAAGTGCAAAATGAAAATCAGGAGATCTGAAAGTGAATATAGGACAATGTCAGATAAAAACGTTTTCAACTCTTTTTCATTATTATGTGTCACAATACGCGTGACAGGACCATGGACGCACTCGTGTCCACGTCTGCTGGGCCGCTGGTTACTCACCTCTCCCCGGCCCTGCTCTGCTTCTGCTTGCTGTCCCTGGTCAGCGTGTGTGTACCCACTCTTTAGGGTGCACACGCACCGACTCTCGGGTAGGTCACTTCCCTGTTACCCTCTGTGCTTTCCCTGTAATTACCCTTACATTTATGCTATCTGGACTTTGGCCCTGGCTTGTGACCACGACTATTCTCAGCCTGCCCTGACCACATTTGCCTGCTGCCTGCCGTGACCTTACCGCTTGTCCACATCTCAGCCTGCCCCTCCTGCACCTTCACGGTCACCGCAAACAGCTTTGTCAGGAGTAGTGACCTGTGAGTCTCCCGCAGCGAAGTGCAACCCGCCTTGCGGCAGGCTCTAGTGGATAATGGGGCACTCCTGAGACTCCACTCCCTGGTGTGGTTCAATAAGCCAGAGGATCAACTAAGACTCTGTTCCTTGGCATGGTTCAATAAGCCAGAGAATCCACTACATTATTTAAGGTAATACGAATATATGTAGAATAATTTCCATGTCAAAATATGTCTAAAGCCTGAAGAAGGCTAAATGATTATACATGGTAGATGCAGGTGGTAATTTAGAGTACCTGGATGCTGCACTTAACGCATCTGTGGCATATAAACTGTTTTGCAGGAAAAAATATTTAAAACATCTATTGTACCATTATTATATTGAAAAAAAACCCAAAACATAACTATATTGTTTTATCAGTACATCCTACAGGCTGACATCTGAGGGATTTTGAGGCTAATCAGCAACTTGAACTCTTTGTCCTGTTCCTTAAAGGGGTTTTATCATTTCATTAAATGGTCTTCAGAATAAGGGGCCACTGAAAACAAGCAACTTTGCAATTGGATGTCATTAGCAAAGCTGTCTTGTATTCACAGTTTTCCTTATCTTGTGTTTTTGTTTACACTGATATCCAGTCCTGGTCGAATCCCTCCGGATCCTCCCTCCTTGCATTTCACTAGCTGAGGGCTCATTTACATTCTGTACAGCCCCTGGTCGAATTCACGGAGCTGTGTCTCTCACTCAGAATAAGAGACCGTCATATTTTCACTTTATACAGGCAGAAGAAACAGAATTACACTGAAAGGCTTACACAATCAGGAAATAGCACAATTTGTGTCGATCCCTGCCGGACTCAGAGAGAGGGGCCGTAGCATTTTCTCTCGCCACACCCAGAAGAAACATCCTGCAACCGATTCTACAATGAGAAAACATAACAGTTTTGTCCCGGTGCCTAACTCTCCTGCATAGAAGCGAGATCTGTGTCGTTCATAGAGCATCCAGCTGTGAGAGGAGAAGAGTTCAGTTGCTCAGTCTAGATTGAATGCAGCCTTTGGTATGTATACAGCTCTTACAAAATAAGACTGCAGGGAGAGACACAGTGACATGTGGACTCAGAGAGGGGGGAGGGGAGGGAGGGGAGTCTCGGGAGCCAGCATGCACAGTGAAGGGGGGGATGATTTAACCCAGCTGGGAGGGGAATAAGAGCCCCTGCATTTCCAGAGTTGAGAAGATTAGATCAGTGTGAATCATCCGAACTAAGGAAGCGATACATCCCCTTTAAACCATTCCTGAATAACTTCTGCAGAGTTACAGAGCACATTATCCTAAAGACAGAGCCACCGTCATTAAGGAATATCACTGCCATGAAGGGGTGTGCCTGGACTGCAACAACGTTTAGGTAGCTGTGTCAAAGTAATATCCGCATAAATGTCAATAGCCAGAAATAGTTTGAGCATCACATTGCCTCAAGCAGTTACCCTCACAGTATATCCTGGTACCTTACCTTCACCATGTA
Source organism: Phyllomedusa bahiana (assembly GCA_025379985.1). Taxonomy (NCBI): domain Eukaryota; kingdom Metazoa; phylum Chordata; class Amphibia; order Anura; family Hylidae; genus Phyllomedusa; species Phyllomedusa bahiana. Next base: position 188,786 of record JAODAL010000674.1, read on the forward strand.
GGCGACATCCACATGATATAAGAGTAAATGTGATTCATTCAAATAGGCCACCTTTCATTGCTACAGTTCTAAGGCTATGTTCACAAGGATTATTGCGGCGCATACAGTACGCGCCACAATACGCCGGGTGTTTTGGAACCATGTGCTGATCAGCGCGTAATTCCAAAGCACGGGTGGGGGCAGCTGCGATTACAATTAACATGTCCATTCTCTCCTCGGGCGTACGATACGAACTTATTGTACACCCGGGGAGACGACGCGTGATCCATAGCTCTCTATGAGAGATATGAATTACCGTAATTGCGGCGCGCACTTCGACGCGTATAAAGCGCAGTACGCGGTGAAATGCAGGCCGAAATACGCAGCAATATAAGCCATGTGAACATACCCTAAGGCCATGTTCACGCGGCTTATTTAGGCACGTATTTCAGCCCATAATTCGCGTACTGCGCGAATTACGGGCTGAAATACGGCCCAGGCATTACGGTAACCCACAGTTCTCATAGAGAACTATTGATAACGTCTCCTCTCCCTGCTCGGAGAATCCGCCGAGCGGGGAGATAAGTGACAGGTCATTTACTAGCGACGTATACGCGCCGCTAGTAATGATAGTCTATTGGCCGGCGAGGTGCCGACCCCCCCCCCCCCCTGCCCTCGTCCACACGGCGTAATTGCGGGGCGTCGCAATTAAGCCGTGTGAACATAGCGCTTGTAAGCCTTAGATAGAGCAGTAGACAGAGTTCAGCATGGGCATTTTTAAGTCGTCTGACGCTATGGCCATACACAACAAGCTACCTTTTTATCACAGGCAGCAATTTGTGCTAAACTAATTTGTTTTTCTGTGGGATCAGACCAAATGGACTACCCTACATTTCTCATGCGCAAAATGATGGCATACAGCATACCAAGCTGCGTTTTGTAGGTAGTCTACCCTAGAAACATTGCTTTTACCAGTTTTTCAATACCATTGACGCCAGTAAATAGAAACATAAACCAGACAAACATCAAGTTCAATTTTAGTCTATGGACGTTAGGCATATACATCTGGATAATTTTCCAACATAAGAGCCAAATATTAATCTGAATATGGAGTAAATCTACACTCACCGGCCACTTTATTAGGTACACCTGTCCAACTGCTCGTTAACACTTAATTTCTAATCAGCCAATCACATGGCGGCAACTCAGTGCATTTAAGCATGTAGACATGGTCAAGACAATCTCCTGCAGTTCAAACCGAGCATCAGTATGGGGAAGAAAGGTGATTTGAGTGCCTTTGAACGTGGCATGGTTGTTGGTGCCAGAAGGGCTGGTCTGAGTATTTCAGAAACTGCTGATCTCCTGGGATTTTCACGCACAACCATCTCTAGGGTTTACAGAGAATGGTCCGAAAAAGAAAAAACATCCAGTGAGCGGCAGTCCTGTGGGCGGAAATGCCTTGTTGATGCCAGAGGTCAAAGGAGAATGGGCAGACTGGTTCGAGCTGATAGAAAGGCAACAGTGACTCAAATAGCCACCCGTTACAACCAAGGTAGGCAGAAGAGCATCTCTGAACGCACTGTATGGCGAACTTTGAGGCAGATGGGCTACAGCAGCAGAAGACCACACCGGGTGCCACTCCTTTCAGCTAAGAACAGGAAACTGAGGCTCCAATTTGCCCAAGCTCATCGAAATTGGACAGTAGAAGATTGGAAAAACGTTGCCTGGTCTGATGAGTCTCGATTTCTGCTGCGACATTCGGATGGTAGGGTCAGAATTTGGCGTCAATAACATGAAAGCATGGATCCATCCTGCCTTGTATCAACGGTTCAGGCTGGTGGTGGTGGTGTCATGGTGTGGGGAATATTTTCTTGGCACTCTTTGGGCCCCTTGGTACCAATTGAGCATCGTTGCAACACCTTGTTGAATCTATGCCACGAAGAATTGAGGCAGTTCTGAAGGCAAAAGGGGGTCCAACCCGTTACTAGCATGGTGTACCTAATAAAGTGGCCGGTGAGTGTAGACGTATTGTGTATGTGGCCTGAACGAAATCTGCTGCTTTATCGGATCATTTGGGTATGGATTAATATTTTATTTTCATTATATCTTTTTCTCACCATACAAACAATTTCTCTAGGAAGCATCTCACATTATCTGTTTTTGTTGAATCAAACCAAAATGGTCTCTAAGGCCAGTTATAGACAATGTATCCCAAGCAAATACACAGTCAGACATGACTCAGCTGTTCCACTCAAAACTGGATTGGCACTATGCTGACAACAAAGAAAAGGAATAGTAGTTTGGCAGCAGTCCGTTCATGCCACTCATGGGTGCACCTAGCCTTTCTGCTGCCTGAGGCGAGCAGTGAAACATCAACCCCATCTGCACTATAACGAGGACTTGTTGGTATCGTGCAGATACAACCCCCCCAAATAAAACACATATTTTGATAAAGTACACTATTGAAATTAATGTATTACCTGCAGTAATTTATAATGATATGTTTAGTTAATCCATCCTAATATAAAATAACCTCAGTCACTCTATGGATAAGTATATTTAACCCCTCCCCAAACAGCAGTAACTTCTTAAAGAGCTTAGATAACCCCTTTAAAGCTTGGTTCACATTTGTGTTGGAGGTTTCATTCAAAACTTCCATTGCAAAGATGGCGCCGGTTCCATTACATGACAAACCGCAACAGCGCTGTAGTAGTCAATGGAAAAAAATAGTGCAGCATGCCTCTTTTCTGTAAGTTTTTAATCAAATCTGTGATAGGGGCTCCAAATAGAACCACTGGCCTAATATTGTGATGTCTTCCTACATTATGAAATATGCTTGTGATCCAATCCTGGGGTACTGATAGATGTGATGCAGAGATGGATGGATAGATAGATATGGAATAAAGCTCCACCTTTTTCCAAACTTATGTGAATGCTGCAAGTTTTTTCCATTGATTGATTGATAGATAGATAGATAGATAGATAGATAGATAGATAGATAGATAGACAGATGAATGCACATTGAGTCTACTTTTCTACCTGTGACTTTTTGCCAGACAAGGCAGCCGGATTTTCCGACTGGTATTTTGTCTTTTTTTGGTACGTATGGGGACGGCTCCCGTTCAAGCCGTTCCCGTTCACACCCTCATGTTCATGTTCTGCCCAAAAACCAGGCGGAAGAATGAACATGTTCTAAGTTTTTCGTTACGCCGGCGGATACGTTACCCACTGAGCAGATTTTCTCTTAAAGCGTTGCATGACGGTTTTCAGACAGTTTCTAAAACCGCAAACCGTCTGAAAAACCGACCAAAATACCATGCCGTGGGGACAAGCCCTAAATCTTCTGCTCCTGAAACCACTGCTACCAGATACAAATGAACCGAATCAAGTTGGAATCCTGCTTCTCCCTAGATTTGTGATCTGCCTCCTATTTCAACAACTTGATTGGTAAAACCAAGTAGAAACTTCTAAATGCTTCTCCCTTGTTACAAGTATGTATCAGATCCATTTGAAATATAGGGTGTGGGCACACATGCTGGCTGAGTTGTATGAAAAATAAAACGTCACTTAAAGTATAATCTGCAGTATGACCTGACTTATGATTCGATAATGCAGGGACAATAGTAACACATTCTATACACCATTCTAGAAAATAAAACATTGGGGTCATCAGAGGCTTTAAATTAAAGACAAAACACCAATTGAATTAACATCTCTAAAAAATTCACACCCAAGACCCTAAAATTATTTCAAACCTAAAACTCTCTAGAGACACCTGACACAAAATTAATTCAGACCACTCATCACAGTACACAAGCACTAGATATACACACACTACACATGTTCCTCCAGTGCACTTCCACATCCCTAACAAGCAACGTACAACTCCACATGGGCCTTCAGTGTACCCCAACATCTCTAACAAGCAACATACAGCTCCACATGGGCTCACAGTGTACCCTAGCATCGCTAACAGGCAACGTTCAGTTACCCAAGTACCTCCAGTGCACTAACATCTATTACTCAATTTTAGGATTTTGACAGTGACTGTGTTAATAAAGTAGCCAGAGAATAGGAAATACCACTACCCTTCTCTACGATCCCTCTGTACTGTGGTATCAGAGTACAGGACCTTTGTCATGTGACTTTGAAGACCTTGCTTCTCTTCTAACTCCAGTTATGTGGCTAAGGCTTTGTTCACAAGGCTTAAAATGGGAAGTATTTCAGTCCGTAATTACACGCCGGCTGGAATACGTCCTAGTAACTACGGTAATCCACAGTTCTCATAGAGAACTATGGATTACGTCTCCTCTCCCTGCTCGGCGAATACGCCGAGGGGGAGATAAGTGACATATGAATTACCAGCGGCGTATACGCGCCGCTGGTAATGCAAGTCTATGGGCCGGCGAGGTGCCGCCCCCCCCGCGCCCCCAGCCACACGGCGTAGATGCGGGGCGTAATTACGCCCTGCAAATAAGCCATGTGAACCTAGCCTTAAACAACATGGTTTTGCTGCAAGTTACACAGAACTACATGGCAAATCATGGTAAATTAGCTGAAGTTTTAGGGGCTCAGGAATGGTGTGACCATAAAGCCACTTGCCATTTTTTATTAATCAGTAGAAAAACGCTATTTGGCTGAAAACTGCCTCCAATATTGCATGCTTTTTTACTGCTATGTGATTTAGTTATGTCTATTTATCACAACACACCAACACCATTACACACCAGGTGAAAATGGCAGAAAAAGGTGGTGTTTGCCCAAAAACACTGTGTGACACACGAGCCCTTTGGTAGTTTCATTGAATGCCACCAAGTTATCTATAATCCTTAGGTTTTTTTTGCACTTGTGATTATCAATTGCTGTTGTGTCAAGAACTTCAGAGAAAACAGCACAAGGCAAAGCACTGCAGGCGGATGTTAAATCATATGCCCTAAGGCAAAGCACTCAACCACTTATTAAAGGTTTCAATGTCAATTCAGCCTGTTTACTGATAAACAACAAATCAATTAACAAATTACTTGAATGACTTTCTATCCCTGAGAGAAGAGGCAGCTCTATTGTAAGTGAATGAGGACAAACAAATTCCACAACACTGTGTAACAGTGATAGGCACTAAATGCTTTCGGATACCATTGAAGACTGTAGGCAAGACCTGGACACATCTGCCATTTAGTACATATTTTATTATTAATAGCCAAGTTAGGCTGCGTTCCCACGGCAAAGACCAAATACCGGTCAGATTTTCCCACCGGCATTTTGTCTTATTTTGGCACGTAGAGGGATGGCTTTTGTCCACAGTTTGTGGATTCAAGTCCCCCTTCACACCCACATGTTCATGTTCCGCCCGAAAACAGAGTGGAAGAATGAACATGTTCTAAGTTTTTAGGAACACCGGCGGTGTCAAAAAACCGCCCTTTGGAAAATCCATGCGGTGTGGACTGCTGAACGGATTTTTGCTAATTTATTAAACAAGAAAAACTGAGATATTACATGGTCATAAGTAATCAGACCCTTTGCTCTGTATTGAGTAGAAGCACCATTTTGAGCTAGTACAGCCATGAGTTTATTTTTGGGAATGATGAAACGAGTTTTTCACACCTGGATTTGAGGATCCTCTGCCATTCTTCCTTGCAGATCCTCTCCAGTTCCCTCAGGATGGTGAACGTTGGTGGACAGCCATTTTCAAGTCTCTACAGAGATGATCAATTGGGTTTAGGTCAGGGCTCTGGCTGGGCCAGTCAAGAATGGGCACAGAGTTGTTCTGAAGCCTTTGCTTTGTTATTTTAGCTGTGTGCTTAGGGTCATTGTCTTGTTGGAAGAAGAACCTTCGGTCCAGTCTGAGGTCCAGAGCACTCTGGAAGAGGTTTTCATTCAGGATATCTCTGTACTTGGCCGCATTCATCTTTCCTTCAATTGCAACCAGTCGTCCTGTCCCTGCAGCTGAAAAACACCCCCATAGCATGATGCTGCCACCACCATGTTTCACTGTTGGATTGTATTGGGCAGGTGATGAGCAGTGTCTGGTTTTCTCCACACATACCGCTTAGAATTAACATCAAAAAGTTCAATCTTCATCTCATCAGACCAGAGAATCTTATTTCTCATAGTCTGGGAGTCCTTCATGTGTTTTTTCCAAGCTGTATGCGGCTTTCATATGTCTTGCACTGAGGAGAGGCTTCCGATGACACACTCTGCCATAAAGCCGCGACTGGTTGAGGCTTCAGTGATAGTTGACTTTGTGGAACTTTCTCCCATCTCCCTACTTCATCTCTGGAGCTCAGCCACAGTGATCTTGGGGTTCTTCTTTACCTCTCTCACCAAGGCTCTTTTCCCATGACTGCTTAGTTTGGCTGGACGGCCGGGTCGAGGAAGAGTTGTGGTCATCCCAAACTCCTTCCATTTAAGAATTATGGAGGCCACTGTGCTCTTAGGAACCTTGAGTGCTGAAGAAATTCTTTTGTAACCATGGCCAGATCTGTGCCTTGCCACAATTCTGTCTCTGAGCTCCTTGGGCAGTTCCTTAGACCTCATGATTCTCATGTGCTCTGACATGCACTGTGAGGTCTTATATACACAGGTGTGTGCCTTTCCTAATCAAGTACAATCAGTTTAATTAAACACAGCTGGAGAAGTAGAACCATCTCAAGGAGGATCAGAAGGAAATGGACAGCATGTGAGTTAAATATGAGTGTCACTGCAAAGGGTCTGAATACTTAAGACCATGTGATATTTCAGTTTTTCTTGTTTAATAAATTAGCAAAGATATCTACATTTCTGTTTTTTTTTTCTTTCAACATGGGGTGCAGAGTGTACATTATTGAGCCAAAATGAACTTTTTGCATCTTACCAAATGGCTGCAATGAAACAGAGTGAAAAATGTAAAGGGGTCTGAATACTTTCCATACCCACTGTATATACATATATGCTGTGAAAAAAGTAGAAAACAATGGCATTAATAGAAGCTGCATAGGCAACACAGTGTGGTAGGCAAGTCCACTATAGCAGACATGGTACATAACATGCAGGGAGCAGGTTAACAGGGAGCCAGTCTGGCTTCTGACTGACAGGCAGCAGAAAGGTCAATGACCAGGGTCATGTTTCACAAAGAAGAGAGAACAGTGCCTACAGCTAAATTCACAGCCCCCTGTGGAGGAAGTTCCCTGCAGTGGGACTGACACAAAATTACCCCTGGTGTGTTTTTGTTTACATAGTCAACAGTGATTTGGTCATTAAAGAAGATGGCTGGGGTAAGTGTTGTTTTCATAACCATCACTGGAAGCACCACTGTTTAGAGCACTTTACACCTCTGCCGTGGGAGGATTACAGGAATGAAGTGTTGTAGTAATTAAAAGGAATCTCTTATTAACAGCAGTTAATTCAGTTTTACACGCCGCAGCTATCTTGATAGACATTGGGAAGAGTGCGGTTATTTATTTACAGCAGTGAGAAAATGGCTTTGATTTCAAGCTACACCTTTAATTGACTTCTCTTCCGCACCTTTTCTTCTATCAGCCTTTATTCACATCATTATCACACTTTTAGGAACCTTAACATGTAATTAATGCTAGAGCTTAAAAGACTAAGTGGCAAGCATAGTAAATCACCTTGGCACACTTTTTTTTCTTCTTTATTCGAAAAAGTAAAGTCCCTCCCCCCCCCCCCCGCCCCCTCCTCAACTGGGTAATTTTTGACCTGTTAAAGATGTCAGCACTGACCTAGAGAAACAGACCTTCAATCCTAATTCTATGTTTCCATGGCATAGAAAAATGATTGTATTTTTTGTGGTTTTAGGATTCTAAAACCGCTGAAAATATGATTGTTCAGCCAGCCCATAGACTTTAATAGAAAAAAACAACCTGTAGTCTACCCAGGTCGTTTTTTTTCCGCTGGTTTTCTGGCGCCGGCGGATTAAATAACATGTTTTATAATACGCTGGCGTTATGAGTTTTACCGTCAGTTTCCCAATTGTATGGGCCGATGGCAAAAAAACGAGAACCGACTGCAGTTTTTGCACAATACGTGACAAATACCGCGGTCGTGCATCTGACGAAAATTGGTCAACTTTCGGATGGTTTTTGTCCAATATGGTGTAGACATAGCCTTAAGGTATGTTCACACAGCGTCTTGCAGCGCGTACCTGTGTGCGCTGCAAGACGCCGTGCAGCACAATTACGCCCCAAAATACATCCTGAAAACACTGTGTGAACATACCCTTTAGTGAGCTTTATGCAAAGGACAAACATCTTTTCTAGAGATTGAAGGTTGGTAGTGGTTGCAGGAACAGGAAATCCCTCACCACTCAGCCCCTTGATTGTCTACTTTTAAAATGAGTACCAACAATTGGACTGGTTAGTAGTTTACATGTTTGTGGTATATGAGATATGACCAGGTTATTGAAGGCCCTTAGCAGGAAACTTAAAGGAGTATTCTCATTTCATTGATTAGCTTTAAATGTTAAAGACTATAGCCAAATACATTGCTATTCTGATTTTGCTTCATTTCAGAGCTAGAGAAGTTCTGATCTCCTGCTCGTTTTCAGAAGGTTTCTTAGACTGGCAACCATCTCTCTACTTTAGCAGCCTTGCACCCTGCCCTGAATAGTGACGTCACTCCTGGCCGTTTCTTAGCACCAAATGAGTTTGTTCTTATGTTTAACCATTCAGAGCTCTGCAGCCTTCTGCCCTACTGCTTAGCCCCCTCCATCACCAATGTCTCTCTAAAAAGCTCAGCTACAAACATCAAAGCTGAAATGTCCATCACTGCTGTGACACCACCTATAGCCTAACCAGGAGGTACAAGTCTGAAGCTGGCTGTTAAGTGCAGGCTCTGTGAAACAGCCTGAAAAAAGCCCTTTAAGCACCACACCCAATAAACTGAATTTATGTCTATTGTTTTTAATGCATAATGTCAGTTTTCAGTGCCATTGGCCCACCTAGGACCAATAAGTTCACAAATGAGTCAAATGGTACTGGGAAAAACACACTGGATCTCAGAATGCCAAACAGAATACAAGTGAGTGATCATAACCTAAAAAACTGCAGGGTACAGAGCCAGGCTTAATATGCTATTGTCTCTAGATGACACTTTGGGAGATATATCTGTTTAACTTTCTGGAAGAGATGTTCACACTTGGTAGATTTATTGCAGAAATATTTACGACTGTTTCATACATGTTTGTCAAAGTTTGTCAAATTTCATGCACATTTAATACATCAAATATAAATCTCCATCCAAAGAAAAATATGAAGTTATAAGATATTTAGGTACTGCAGAACTGCTTTATGTGACTGCCACTTCTGTTTGGGCACTACAATGGGGATGGCCCAACCTGTGCAAAACACATGAACACTTTAGTAAGACTATCTTTGTTGCCCATTGCAACCAATCAGAGCTCAGCTTTCATTTCATAAGATAGTGCTCTAGAAAAAATACATGCTGAGCTCTGATTGGTTGCTATGGGTAACAAAGACAGCGTTTCCTCGCTTCCGTACTGTGCTCAATACGGGGCGAAATATGTCCTAATGATTACGGTAATCCATAGTTCTCATAGAGAACTATGGATTACGCCTCCTCTCCCCGCTCGCACAAGACGCCGTGGGACGAGATAAGTGACATGTCAATTATTCACGGGGTTTACACCCCACGAGTAATGCACGTCTATGGGGCTGGAGGGCTGCACCCCCTTTCCCCCCCGGCAGATGTTCCCGGACACATGGTGTAATTATGCCTTGTGAACTTAGCCTTAAACTTCTTCTGAAGAAGCGTATTTCAGGCGAGGTTTTGGGAGCGGAAACGCTCCAAAAACCTCGTCAAAAATCACGTCCAAATAAGCCGTGTGATCTACAGTTTTCAAACATAAGGCCCTGTGTGTACTACTGAGGTCCTGGAAAGCACTAAAATAACAAAACTGATAGGCAATGCCAATCTAGAGGAACTTCTCATAGTAACCTTTCTGGTTTCAATTATCTATTACTGATTTTAAAAAAATAAAGCTGAAATAAAACAAATAATATCCAAGTATTACTAAAACAGAAATGTTAAAAGTGGTGACGTGTCTACCTGTGACTACAAAGCCATAGCCTTTACTCCAATCTAACGCACGTGAACACACAATAGAAGATGCTTACAGACACCACAATACATAAAAGGCCTAGGGAATCTTTCCAAAACCTGAGGACGCGAAACCTACAAGTCTCCTGTTTTATTGCCTCCCAGCAAACCTGCAAGCAATTACTGCTAGGACCATAATGACGGGATAAAGTGCACTTAGCTTTTATATTATGAAGTAATTCTAAAATGCAGCAGCGAAACATGAACAATTAGGAGGAATCCTCCAACTCATGTCCCATATGGATTACATCTGTCAGAGACACGGAGCTGTTTGGAGACTTCTAAGGTCTTGGTTTTATTTAATCTTTGTCTAATTAGACACATTGTGGGGATAGAAGTAAAACAGAAAACATCACAGCTTAATCACTGCAAATGCCAACATTTATGCTACATATGCATAGAATGCTCACAGTAATTAGAAGAATGGCGAGTGTGTCCTGCAAATATTAAGATCAGATTTGTCTGCCAGAGTTTCACACAAAGAGCGGATTCTGTCAGAACTTTTACACGAGGATGTTAAGGGCATGTCCCCACGGCAAGGGTTTTCAGCCGGTTTGCGGTTTTTCAGACCGTCTGAAAAACCGGCCGAAAATGAGCACAATTGTCCCCACTGCACGGGTTTTCCGTTGGGCGGTTTTGCCGCCGGCGGTTAAACATTGACCAAGCACCTTCTTCCGTCCGGTTTTTGGACGGAATCTGTGCTTCTCAATGGCCGGTATTTGTTCTATGCCGTGGGGATGCGCCCTAATACTCATGGTAGCCAACTGCAGAGCCACATAGCCCTGAATATCCTGCTGCAGTCCCTAAATCTCTTGTAGATGATGTGTTTGTCAACCAGTAATCTTTGGCATTCCTTGCCCTGGGCTGCAGTTTGCACACTACCTGTGACTTTATGGCTAACTCCAATTATAGAACAACTTTTCAGCACTCCACTCCTGTTTTATAATCCGTTCACTCACAAATCACTGAGTTAAGGTAATCTGTCTTGCAAGAGATTAACATACAACTATAAACATGAAGGACATTAGACAGCAGTAGGGAGCAGTGTAGCTGTGAGTCAAGCACTGAGGTGAGATGAACTAACTATGCAGCCAGCATAATCTCTGTATACGTCTCTGTCACTTGGCTTTTTCCACCTACCCTCCCCATCGACTACTAAAGGCAGCTGGAACCTAAGCTTTCATTGAAGCCGAGATCTTTAGAGATGATTTCCTTAGTGATTTATGACTGAGTAAACAGATAATAAAACAAGAGGGGGTAGAAAAGGAGGGTATTAAGTGAAGGAAGAAGCATTTTTCCCTTGTAAGATATATTACAAAGTTATTTGTTTGTACTTTTGATTTATACAAATTTGTTTTCTCATTGGAGATACATTTTAAATGCTGCGGTCTGTCTGGTGTTTTTACTTTCTGTTTCTTAGCATAAATGGCTCGTGTCCATGTTCACAATTTGGATGTACTAGTGTATCTACCATATATTATATGTTATATGGCACTACATATCTGTGATACCTTGACAAGGCATCATGGGACATGTAGTTTCCAAAGCTACTGCTTGCATACAGTTAGGGCGTGTCCCCACGGCAGGTTTTTCAGACGGTTTTACAGACGGTTTTCGGTTTTGAAAGCGGTCTGTAAACTGGCTGTCAAACTTTATCACGGACCTCTATGGAAAATCCGTGCAGCAGTCCCCACTGCACGGATTTTCCGGCGGACGGTTTTTTACACCGCCGGCGGCCGAAAAACATTGAACATATTCATTCTTCTGCCCGTTTTTTTTGGGCGGAACATGAACAGGTCAATGCGAAGGGGGAGGGCTTTTCTCCGCAAACTGCGGAGAAAAGCCGGCCCCCTGCGGCCATGTACACGTCCCCAAAAGAGAGCGAATACCAGTTGGATAATCCAACCGGTATTTGTTTTATGCCGTGTAAACGGCCCCTTAGGATGACAGAATCTGGATTATCCTCAAAGAGTAAGTTTTAAGTTACATACACACAGTGAAACTCCTGTGGTTTTCCATCCAGATTTTTAGACTTGAAATCCACAGCAGAAATATGACAGCAGCAAAGTAGATGTGATTTCAATCTTACAAGCATGTTACAGAAAATGATCCATGCATAAGTTGACATGTAATACAAATTATAAATACTCAAGTCAAATCTTTCTTCAGATTTTCACTTTATACTTCCCCCCCTTAAAGGGGTTGTCTCACTATAAGGATTGCTTTTTATGTTAAAGATCTTGCAAAAACGAATCACTTTGCAATATATGTCCATTCATATGAGAGAATGTCTGTTCATCAAAAATTATCTTCATATAGCTGCAGGTTTAACTCACGTTTTTTATGTTAACCAGTTTTTAGTAAGAATTTAAAAGAAAAAAAAACTAGTAATTCATGTTTGACAACTTTTTCATAATTTCACTTTACAATCTTTTTTAAAAAAAAATTTTATGTCCCTTTTAAATTTCCTCCAGGTTTTCACTTTGGACATAGCCTTTCATGCATCTTTAACGAATAAATATGTCGTTACTTAAAAGTTCAGAATATTTTGAGATGAGTTAATGTGTTCTAAATCTACGGGGCCATAGAACTTTCAATATACCCGTTTCCCAGATCATGCTGTGTGACCTAGGAAATATTTACACTTAAAGGGGGTCAGTGACGAGCTGTTGAAAGGATCCAATCTTGGGATGTGGTCCTTGTGTTACTATTCAACACTGGTGGCTCTTTCAGTTTGCACCGCTGTTTGTTTACTGGTCGGACACTGTCCTGAGATCTGTTTTATCTAAAGGGCAGGAAGAGGTCAGTGTTATTGGTAGTTTGGGCCCAAAGTGAAACAGTGAAGGACTTAGGATTATGTAAAAATATTTATAGTGTCTGGAAATCTTAAGAATAATGTATAACCAAAAATCTTATATAAATGTCGTTTAACCTAGCTCTTGCCTGCATGTTAAACAATAAGTAATTTTTGATGACACATTCCCTTTAACAGTGTCCTACCTATTCCTAGATATCCCCTCTTGTATGGGCTGCATCAGCTCCTCAGGTTGCTATAGCTACAGACCTATTCAGTCTCTCATGATAGGCTGCCAGAACCGGTTGCTATAGCTACAGACCTGGTTTCTACTGCAGCCTAGTAGAGGCCAGTAAACACGTCCCTGAATTCTAAAATGAAACCAAGAAAACAGAACTGAGGTAAGAATAATCAATGTAGTGAGACAACCCCTTTAAATGCATAAGGTGCCGTCTGCAGCAAATTTGTAACAAAATCTTTTTGTAAAACAAACAGATTGTATGATCACTATAGAATTTCCATCCAAACCTGTGACTTTTCCATCCTTTGTGGACATACCCTTCAATGCAAAATCATTCTAATGAAATAAATATTTTGTCTTTTACTTAAAAGTCAGAATATTTTTATAAGAAAATGTAGGTTTAAAAATGTTGTTGATTCTAAAATAAAATCTACGGGATACCAATGATACTGTTATGCACTTGATACCAGTTAACACACTAGAATCCAGGGGCTAGAAATGATATCCTATGGAAATCATGTTACATTAAAGGGGTTGTCTCACTACGAAGATCATAGTTGAAAATGTGGGGACCAAAAATCTAAGGATGTACGTCCTTGGTTACTATTGGCAAAGTGCTACGGTTTTAGAGAACGGGCTGGTTTACATGTACTTAGCAATGGTGTTTGTTTACTGGTCAGGGAAGCATTCTGTCCTGCCCAGGTCGTGCACATGCAAAGGAAAGGCAGTGAAGAGGAGGGGCAGGGATGTGTGTATTGGCAGGCAAGGAGGAGAAGCAGTGAGAGGACATGCAGGGGGGTTGTGTGTATTGTATCCTCTTTACTGCCTCTCCTCCATCTCTGTGTCTGCCTATACACACATCCCTGTGGCTGCCAATACACCCTCCCCCGCTCTTCCCTGCCTCTTGTCCCTGCATGTCGCTGCCAATACACACAACCCCTCTGCATGTCCTCTCACTGCTTCTCCTCCATGCCTGCCAATACACACATCCCTGCCCCTCCTCTTAACTGCCTTTCCTTTGCATGTGCACGACCTGGGCAGGACAGAATGCTTCCCTGACCAGTAAACAAACACCGTTGCTAAGCACATGTAAACCAGCCCGTTCTCTAAAACTGTAGCACTTTGCCAATAGTAACCAAGGATGTACATCCTTAGATTTTTGGTCCCCACATTTTCAACTATAATCTTCGTAGTGAGACAACCCCTTTAAGTGGCTTGCATACAAAGTTAACAGGTTGTTTGGTAGCATATGGTTGACACTAGTGATCGGAAACAAGTTACAATTTCCAAATCAAAATATGTATGTCTATTTTAGGCCTGGTTCATATCTGTCTCAAAGGTTCCATTCTCAGCCCCCATCATAGGGGCTATGGCAGGTCTGTTACAAGACGGACATCAACAGCACCTAACAGACCCCAATGACTACAAGTGGATTAATTGGGTTTCTGTCTAGATGACTGTCATTTTAATGGTAAAAAATATCACTGCATGCTGCTCTATTATTCTGAACAGAACCAGGCCATATTGCACCTCTATCTCTAGCACAAAGTCCCAAATAATCTCCATTGCAAAAACCGATGGACAGCTCAGTCATTAAAGGGGATGTATCGCTTCCTTAACTTCGCTCTTAAATGCTCTGATGCTTCCTCAACTCTGTGAATGCAGGGGCGTTTCTTCCCCTCCCAGCTGGATACATCATCCCCTTCACTGCGGGCCCCTGGATCCCCCCCCCCTCCCCTCTGAGTCCACATATCACTGTGTCTCTCCCTATCAGTCTTATTTTATAAGAGCTGTATACATACCACAGGCTGCATCAATCTAATCTGAGCACTGATCTCTCACAGCTGGAGATGTATTACAGCTTTCTAAGAACGGCACAGATCTGCGTGTATGCAGGAGAGTTAGGCACAGGGACAAAACAGTCATGTTTTCTCATTGTACAATCTGCTGCAGTCTGTTTCTGCTAGGTGTGGAGACAGAAAAATGCTACGGCCCCTAACTCTGAGTCATTCTGTGCAGCCCGTGAATCGACCCAGGGGCTGTACAGTGTAAATGAGCTCTCAGCTAGTGAAATGCAAGGAGGAGGGATTAGACCCACACTGGATATCAATGTAAATAAAACACAGATAAGGGACACTGTGAGAACAAGGCAGCTTTGCTAATGACATCCAATTGCAAAGTTGCTGGTTTTCACTGTCCCCTTATTCTGAAGACCATTTAATGAAACGATAACACCCCTTTAAAGTGTATAATTGCTCAAAAACTGAACTTTAATAGATGTGCTGAAATGTGTAAGTCACAAGGCAACTAAATAGTCATATAAATGTATAGCCTTTGCTCTCTGACGGCTCTGTTCCCTGCTGTTTAAATTTCTAGACGCTGTGGCGGTCGCAGTATCTAAATTAATGTGTGCCTTGTGAAAGCTTCCATCACCACCATATCTCCTGTTTTACTACTTCCTACCCCAGGGAGGAAGTAGTAAGACCGCCATCTTTGAGCACCGCTTTGTATTAGTTACGCAATTCAAAAGGATGTACTAACGATCAAGCCCCTTAGGGTGCGTTCCCACGACACAGGACAAATACCGGCCGGTATTTGTCCTGTTTTGCGGCCGTCCCCAGAAGTGAATGAGAAGGACGGTCACATGGACAGTCGGCATGTAGCTAGCAATCAGTGCATTGGATTTCACCTGATGGTAAAACTCCTTTAACAGAGGCAGTATTTATCTCGGATTTGGACACTGGTTAGCCCCATATCAATTCTGGAGCGGGATCCGACTATGATCTGCTCCAAAGAATGAACATACTCATTTTTTTTCACATCACAAAGTTGAAATCCGTGATGTGGAAAATCTGTGATGTGGAACAGCTAGTGCGGACTGGCCATTCCAGCGAACGGTTGTCAGATTAAACGAGGATTTCAACAAAGAATCCAACTTGGAGTCCATGCGACTTCCTCATTAAAATTATTTGTGAGTCATTAGTGTGTTGCAAGTACTTCATTTGCTATGTATAAGGCTATGTTCAGATGGCGTTTCTGGATATGTTTTCGATCCGATAAAATTATCCAAAAGCACTGTGTAAGGGTATGTTCACACGGCGTTTTTGGATCCTTGCTGGATCCGAAAATCAGATCCAAAAACGCTGCAGCAATCGGATCTAAAACAGATCCAACACGTATCCAAACATTCAGCTGTGTGTTTGGCTACTTGTTGGATGCAGCAGGATTGCACCCTATAGTTTAAAATAGGGCTCCTACTGTGTCTTTCGGACCAAGAATTGAGAACAGATCTGTAAGACACAGTGAGACACACATCAGAGATCACTCGTGTGAACGCCGATGCGTGTTTCTAATAAATAGCAATGTAATCACACTGCTATTTATTCGATACGTGTTTGGGTCCATTTGGTGTCCGACAGACGGATCCAAACACATATTGAAAAACTAGTAAAACACACCGTATGAACATACCCTAAAATGCATCCGTCATGCAGGTGCATGTTTGGATGCGTTTTTGCTGCAGCATAAACACACCCTAAAGTTTTAAATAGGGTGCCTGCTGCGTCAAACGCATCAAGTATTGGGTCTGAAACATGGATCCAAACACGCATTTAAAAATGTATCCAAAAACACTGTGTGAACTTCCCCTGTCATTGCTTTGGACATTTTTGTGTGTGTTTTTGCTTTTTTTTTTTTAAAAAAAAATCAAAAACAAATAAAAATGAAAATAAATAAATAAATAAATTGGAAAGTCTAAATGAACATGACGTTTGCGACGTCGGTTTAGCGCATATGCCGGGAAAGCTCCAAATGATGAAGGCCAAAAGTGTTTCCTTCTGGCCTCCATTTTACTGGCATATGTCTGTATACAGCAAACAAAACCCAAAACAAAACAGTATGGAATAGTGCAAGAGCCTGAACTATTCTAAACAACGGCATTCGGTAAAAAAAAGTATATATTTATCACAATGGGGCCTTGTGTGTGACCGATGGCACTATTTGGCATCTGTCAGAAGCATCTGTTTAATGTATATTTCCTACAGTGTGTGTTACACTAAAGCCAGATATGTGATGTGTCCCTAGCCTAATCATATGTTCACCAAATCAGAGGACTCTTCCCCCAATCCAGCCCACACTCGATCCTTATAGCCCCGCTGACCAGTGTCTTCCTCCATTTTCAGCCGAGGCACATCAGGAGGAAATAGTCATAAAACGATGCCTCTGATTTTCTACAGCTCTGCAGGCACAATTAAAATCATTTTAAGCAGTGATGAGATCTGGAGATGCACAGAAGCATAAATTTGGTGGCTAATCGCAGCAGCACTTAATTTCCACGGGCTGTTTCTAATTAGCATTAATGTTCCTCAATAAGCCTGCACTCTCGCTGAACTCCTGCTCTGGCACATAGCTTGCTGCTCGTGTAACTGTCCCGATGCCATTCCCCCACCCACCTTTCCCAGTGTACAGGACGGATACAGTACTCAGGTATCTGAGAATGTCGCCTTCTGGATGAAACTAGGAGGCAATACAAAAACCGGAGGTCTTAAACCTCCAGATATACATGGGCTCCATCAAGGGAATAAGGCCCGGTATGGGCATCATGGAGGAGACCAAATTATTTAGACACATGCACCATTCCCGTATCTCCCAGCACATTCTGCACAAGAATCTCCATCTGCAGCCTACACTTGTTCTCTGTAATTTGCTCCCTCTGCTCACTTGCCTGGCTCTTTTTGTCTCTCTTCTGCTCTGCATCAGAATTTTCTCTCTCTACACGTCTCTTTACTTCAGAGAATATTTTCCCTGCAAATTGCTTTTAAATTAAAGAAGGTGATGAAAGCAATGTGCCGTCTCAGCAATTTCCCAGGTGCGCCTAATCTAATTTCATTAAGAAGATCAGAACGAATGATCGCTACGGTCCAAACATTAAGTCTGTCCGATTCTCTATGAAAAGCCATTAAGCCTGTCATGGCGTCTGCGGGTGGGCTCTTTATTATTGCACATGAAGGCCGCGCTTTGCTTCCCCCGTCAGCTGTCGGGATCACTAGAGCACATCGCAGAGCTGCTGTCAAATGCTGAAGCGAAGAACCTTCTAGCAGACGGCAGACGTTAACTCATTCCTTCTCGCTCACTGGCTTAACTGTGTACTGCCAAGATTTCATGTCCTCTTAAAGAGTAACCCCAACCAAAATGCACACGTTTCGATTCATTTGACAGTGTATCCATTGCAGAGTCTATGGATAGTTATGGATCACTACAGGACAATTCCACCTATTTTCTCTTGTAGGCTGAAAACATCCACACCTACAGTACTCTTTAGCAGCCATCAACGTTGGTGACATCCGGCGTATACACCACAATACAAAGCAGTCCTATAACAATTACAGGTTGCTGAAGAAATGCAATGTATAATTCTTTAACAGCATATTACGGATAGTGACAATATATGGATACTAATGATAAATGATATACCACAAGCAATAGGTCAGTGTTTCTCAACTCCAGTCCTCAAGCCCCACCAACAGGTCATGTTTTCAGGTATAGCACAGGTGATATTATTATTGTCAGTGCATTCTATGGGATATCCTGATAACATGACCTGTTGGTGGGGCTTGAGGACTGGAGTTGAGAAACACTGCAATAGGTGACTTTAATTAGTAAGTTTAGTATGTAATAATAAAAAAAAAAAATTAGACTGTTATAAAGTTCCCCTATTACACCCTTGTTTGTCTCTCTGACTTCCCCTCTGTCTGCTCTGATAGCATGGTGGTGAGGATTGCTTGACGGTTCCCTTCCAGCCCTACTAAGGGCCCAAGAAAGGTAAGTGTTATCAGCAGGACTTAAATGGGTTGTCTCACTACATTGATTCATCTTACCTCAGTCCTGATTATTTGGTTTCATTTTGAATTCAGGGGCGTGTTTATTGGCATCTACTAGGCTGCAGCAGAAGTCAGGTCTGCAGCTGTAGCACCCAGTGCTGGCAGCCAATCAGGAGAGATCAAACAGGCCTGTAGCTAAAGCGACCTGAGGAGCTGTTGCAGCCCATACAAGAAGGGATATCTAGGAATAGGTAGGACACTGTTAATAGAAACATTTTGCAAAGTGACTTGTTTTTGTAAAATCTTTAATATAAAAAGCAATCCTTGTAACGAGACAACCCCTTTAATAACTATGAACAACACCCCCAGTGCAGAAAACGATCCACTAATTATCCTTCCATTAATTGGTCGTCATTGTCCTGTCAGTCTAGTCTAATCCTTATCTAGGCCTGTCCAGAGAACAAGAGAGCGATCAATTTGTCATTATCTACTATTTTTAATGAGACTACATACAGATAAACATTTCTCTCAGCACCAACAGTAAACAAAGATTAGTCAGCTCAGCCATTCAAGAGTTTTATGCCTTTGTTATCACAGCCATGAGACTTTTAAAATATTTCAATTTCAGTGAGGTGTTCAAGGCAATAAGTCTCCACAGACCGACATGGTGCCTCTCTCTAATGAGAAACCTTAACTCCTTTGAGCCACATTCATTGCCTCTAACCTATCCAACCAGTAAGTTCTACTCTGCACTGAGGAGGGGCAACACCCAGAAACAGCTGTATCCAGATGATCTGACACAGTTATATTAATGACTTGAATGCTACAGCCAATAAGCCTCTAAGAATTAACACAGCTAGACGAGAGCAAGGATTTATATATTATTTTCAATTGCATACGGCTTTCAAATAAAAGAAAAAATACTGCCGAAAGTTCTAAATCAAAGTCCGATTTTAACAAAATTACCCCTTTCTGATGGAAGGGTCCTTTTAAAGAATTGTTACTAAACTAACTCCTAAATTCTGTACTCCCTTATCCCTTAAAGGGGATTTGCCGAGAGATAGATTCTTACCCCTCTCTAGTTAGCACAGGCAGAATGTCAACAAATCACGCTGAGTCATGACGCTGCAGGAGAGAGAGGGTGGGGGCAAGTGAGGAGTGAGGAAGAAGGGAGCATCTCAAAACTTAAGTGAAATAATAAACAGTACAAGAGTCTATTCACAATACAGCAAGACAGCCTCAGACTGCACTGTCAGGAGCCTTATCTGCTAAGATGCTAATGTAATGTAAACAAATCACGGAGCTGAAAGAGAGAGAGACACACAGTGGAGAACACAGAGCTGCATAAGGGATCTTGTGACATGTACACTGAAATAAAAAAAACTATAACTTGTGGATTCTATATACAAAAGAGAACACCTATTCTACACAGCAGATTGAAAGCTTCTTCATGTTCCCTGTCATCAGATAAAGCATGTATCTAATCACACTACAACTAGTTTATTCTGTATACAAAAGTAAACATATTGCTACCCGGTGCCTTAAAAACTTCTGCAGCTCAATCTCATCAGATAAGAAGCTCTCTCTGCGTATCTAATAGAATCTTTGAAGTAACCAAGGGCATGTAAGGAAGGCTGTAGCTCTCTCAGACTGCAATTTTTTTAATCACATATATTTAGAAAAGTGATTAGAAACCCATTTTGGAGGATCCCACGTCAACATTACATCGTGGAAAACTCCTTTAAGACCTGGTAAAGAAACCGGATCTGAATTCTACAGAAAACAAAAGAGGTTTCCTTATTGCTCGATACTACCTATGGAGCTGTCCTAGGAGAGTCATCATCTCAATCCCTGACAGATGGGAACCCATAAAAACCTGATGAAGTCTTCTCTAAGGTTTGACTTTTTCACTATATGAAAGTGATTGGGAGCCTCAAAGGAAATATTAAAAGAAAGAAAGAAAAACAGGAAGGCTCCCAAGTTCACATACACTGCCAATAGGAATGATGATACTTGTTATAGATCATCATGTATAATATGTTACCACCGCATACAATGGACATTGTATTTAAAAGGGGAACTTTGACCTCTACAGACATGTCTTGGTAAATAATTGTATTCCGTACGGATATCAACTGGAGCATTTTCTCCATGATCTCTCTATTGTGTGCTTCTTCTGTTATACACGAATAAATTGTAAGATGGGTGTTACCGGCTGGGGTTGTGTCAATGAACAGTCTAACTGTCCAGTCAGTGCTGACAAAGTGTGCAGGACACACCCCCTTGGCAAGGTAAATGGTAAAACCCAGCTGTCAATTTATCCATAAAATTCTAGGAGGAATTACAGAGGAACAATATAACATAGAGTTTAGTATAACAGGGTTTGAACTGGCTTTATAGACTGCGAGACAAATACCCAGCTTGGATACAGTATATACAAGATTAATATGCCATTCCCCTCAGTCTTTTTCATTGACAATCACGAGGATCTGAACCTTGTCAACATTTGAAATGGCTTGGCTTTACCTTTCACTTCTACTATGACAGGCAATTATGACAAGTCAAAACGATGGCTGCTTGCTGATTTCATCAAAGGAATAGGAAACAGTGTTGTTTAAATGTCCATTGAAACCCATTGGAGGGACTGTCCGATACCACTGAACCCTCCCAAATATACGGATATCGGGTGCTGAGCAGTAACAGGTAGTGGAACCAGGATCTTGTCAAGCAAATAACAGGGAAATAAAAATGGCCAATAAAGGCATGTCTATATGGATGGCCCGAGTGATCACAAAGTCTGTTTTCCCGGCTGTACTGTCCTACATAGATATACTGTTTCTTTAGGCCTGTGTGGTGAGCTGAATGGACATGTTACTGAAAATATTTTATACCTGTGGTCTGCTTAAAATGGAGGAATGAAATACCTCTAAACCTGGTCATCTAGAACTTCTTAAAGGGGGCAGCAGGGTAGAAGGCTACATAGCTGTAAAGTGTTAAAGTTTCTCATTAAGAAACATAAACAAGCTCCTGTGCTGTTGATAAGACACAGCAGAGATTGATATCATCATCGTCCCAACCATTCTGGCACAGCTTCTAAAGCCTGTTAGGTCAGAGAGAGATGGTTGGTAACCTAGGAAGCTTGTGTAGACAAGCAGGAGATAAGAACTGCTCTAATTCTGAAAGGAAGCAAAGTCAACAGCAACAAATGTGATAATAGTCCTTATTTACCTTCATCTACATGTTTAAAGCTAATGCATGTGGTGAGGCTACTCCTTGTAGAGGCTGTAAGTGCTTTAAGTGCAGTTCTCCAATATTTCAGGGTGGTGTATACATATTAAGAGATAAGGGGTTGTGTAATACTTCAACAAGGTCTTAATTACCAGCAACCACAAACAGTGGTAACTATGGGAAAAGGCACTATGTTAAAAAAGTTTGGAAAAAGATGTGAAAAAGTTACAGGCTGAAGGGCTGATATGCTTCTTACTTAAGAGTATATCATTACCCTTAGACACTGCCAAGCATAGTATAAGGAGCCAATAAATAGGATATATTTCCAGGCTGCTCTCCCCTGGCATCCTAAAGCAGGTAAGAGACAATAAGTAGAAGCGTTGATGGTTTATATTACTCTATTATGTTAATGTTCACTAAAGTATGCCATAAGCTCCATCATTACATGTGTATAAGCCAATTCTCTGCGGTGTTATTTCTGAGCTAAATGCTATAACTACATAAATCTTGAATTAATGGAGACTTTATTGTTCCAGAAAATAATGGGTAATTGCTGTCTGTTAATGCTGTTGTTGCTATTAAAGGAAATGTATATTTTCTGTAGTGATGTTTAGAACGCATGAGGCCAAAATGGCAGAAGAATCATGATGCATCTTAGTCAGGCAGTTTTTGAAACCTCATTTCATTGCAGTGTTCTTTTTAACATTTAGTCTATCACAGTATGTAGATGCATCACACCGTGTGCACACCTAGCAATTAGCTCTATTAGGCTGCGTCCCCACTGCATAGGACAAATACCGGTCGGTTTACGCGGCCAGTATTTGTCCTGTTTTGCAGCCGTCCTCACGGCCGCGGGGAGGCTTTTCTCCGCGATGACAGAAGATTGTGCTTGTAGAATGTTTCGCGGGCGGAAAAACTGCCGGACGGAAAACCCGTGCAGTGGGGACTGCTGCACGGGTTTCCCATAGAGCACAATTGTGCAAAACCGCAAACCGCCTGAAAAACCGTCCGAAAACCCGTGCAGTGGGGACATGCCCTTATAGATCCATGCTGTATGAATCAGCAGTATGGCACCCATAGCCTGTTATAAGCTCCATATACTTCTTATTTCATTAGTTTTGCTCTATGGATTCTTCATAATGGTGTCACGTTCTACTGCAGATCATGGAGAAACCCTCCTACAAGATTGGTGTGTAGGGTATAAGGCTATGTTCACACGGCTTAAAATGGTCCGTATTTCGGTCCATAATTACGCGCCGAAGTGCGCAAATTACGGGCTGAAAACGTCCCAGTCATTACAGTAATCCACAGTTCTCATAGAGAACTATGGATTACGTCTCCTCTCCCTGCTCGGCGAATCCGCCAGGCGGGGAGATAATTGACATGTGAATTACCAGCGGCGTATACGCGCTGCTGGTAATGCAAGTCAATGGATCGGCAAAGTGCCGGCCCCACGCTCACGCCCCGCCCCCACGGCATAATTGCGGGGCGTAATTACGTCCCGCAGTTAAGCCGTGTGAACATTGCCTAATAAGGTACCTTAAAGAAGCAGCACATGTGTCTATGGGTCTCTGATATGAAACTGCATCAACTCTACCATTTGGGAACCATGCATATGCTAAAGCCATGTGCACAGTCTCTTTGACCAATATTTTCTTATATCTGGCTCATCTGTGGCCACACTGAACAATACATAAACACATACATTAATAGAGAATACTCCTCAAGGAATAATCCTCCACTGTGGGTGTGGAGTGGCTGGACGTCATTTTTCAGATGCTGTTAGAATAATAAAAGGGTGTTATGAAATCCCTTTTACATACTGCTGTAGGGTACTGCACAGTTTTTAGGGTCTGCTACATACCCTACTCCTGGCATGTGTTTTTGCTGCCATTGTAATTCTAATCCTATAAATTATAATTATATAGTGCCTCACAGTTACAATTACAGTATGAATTAAACTAATCTAAGAAGGACTGTGGAAAAACACAACAGTAGACAGAGTGCAGTCACTATGGACTTACAACAGGAGGTGGGACATGTAAGACGTGTTTAGAATAGGGTAAAGCATGTTACCTGCGTCATAGGAGGTAGCACTATAGTGGGAAACAAGAACTTAGGGCGACAGGTCCCAACTCGCCAACACCAGTTTTTTGGGCTATTTTGCGCCAAAACCACTTTTGACGCCATATTCTTGTAAATGAACTGTCGTACACCAAAACTAGGCGCATTATACACCGGGCACAACACTTTTTAATGTGCCTAAATATGGTGCGCTGTGCGCCCCCGTCATGCAATGCGCCTATTGAGGTGCATTACATTTTATGCACCTCCGTCGGGCAATGCGCCTCGATAGGCGCCTTACATATACCACTAATGATATGCTATGTGCCACGAGTTGCGCAATGCACCTTTTTTGACACCACTTTTCTGACATGTCACCCATAGTCTATGACAGCCTTTCTAAAGGTTCAGTGTCGGACTGAGGTGGCCATCAGTGGAATGTCATTATTGAGGCACACCATGGGAGTGAATTCTAGCGGGACACCCTACTTCTACTGTAAATGCTTGTTATATTCTGCCTCTTTCTTTCTGCCTCTCCCAAGGATGCACATGCAGTTAAAAAGAAACTCCAGGTCTGCCATGCTCAGGGACACAAAGGGGGTCGGTCTGAGCCTGTAAAGGTTTCAATTAATGAGTTGGGAGAATGGTGGATGGAATGAAATAGTGAGGCGAGTGTCACACTGCCAAGTCCTGGAGTTGCCAACATAAAGAGATGAGGTTCTGTGGAGAGGTGACGATATGCTTTAAGTGGTATCACAAAGTTAGAGGAGAATTGTACAGAGGAAACAAGCTGTACAGTGACCCCTTAAAATACAATGGCATCAGGATACAATATTTTCAACTTACAATGGTCTTTCCTAGGACATTGTATGTTGACTGTGGTTTCAAGATACAATATCCCAGACACTGATCCAGCCAATGATGAACATCTTACTTGTAAAACATCTGTATTAGTACAGTGCATGCAGTGACTGGCGGTTTAAAAGCGCCTCTCTACAGTACAGTGTGGTACTACATGTCCTGTACTGCTTTTTACATGAGATGATCAGCTCCTTTGGGCACCAGGCAAGCCCCGTTTTCTTTTTTTCCTGATGCAAGTTGTATAAAGTACATGACCTAAAAAAGCTCCTATCTTTATCATAGGAAGTAAATTCCAGCTTCCAGAAGCTGTTTCTGGCAGTTAGATTGTAAGCACTCGCTTTATCTGGATTAGTTATTTTCTTTAGTCTTCATGTTGCATTATGTTGGAAAACTTTTTGGGGCCTCAGCTTACCATAGAGTAAGGCCATGTCCCGACGGCACTGGTTTGCGGTTTTGCAAACCATCTGAAAAACCGGCCTCAAACTTTTACACGGGCCGCTATGGAAAACCCGTGCAGCGGTCCCCACTGCACGGGTTTTCCGCTCGGCAGTTTTTCAAACCACCGGCCGGCCGAAAATCATTGTGCTTCTTCATTCTTCCGTCTGGTTTTTGCACGGAATATGAACATGTCAATGGGAAGGAGGAGGGCTTTTCTCTGCTCGAGGAGAAAAGCCGTCCCCCTGCGGCCGTGTGCACAGCACACAAACCGGACAAATACTGGTCGGATAAACCGACCGGTATTTGTCCTGTGCCGTGGGGACACGCCCTTATGGTTTCAACATACAATGGTCGTCCCCCCAAAAAATTTTATGTTGAGGGACCACTGTAGTTGTAAATGTTTTTGCAGAGTAGCCAGTGGTGGAGGACTGTATAATAAAAGTGTAAAATGGTCTCTTTTTTTGGGACTATTATTTGTGTCTATGTTCTATTTCTAGAAATGGCTGATAAGAGTGCTATAGTATAGGCACATGCCAATAGAGCGTCTGACTTCATAAAAACCTTTGAGGACAGAGGTCTATGTGGGACTATTCTCAATATTTTGTTCATATTCTGTCTAGCAGCAGAATCAATGGAAGCGTTTCAGAATATGAAGCTTGTCAAGCTGTTGACTTTTGTTGCATATAACAAAAAGCTGAATTTCTATGAACCCAACGTTGGGACAGGGCTAATACATCCAGCTAAAGAGAGAAAAGTCTCCAATTGAAGAGCAGAAAGGCAAGGAAATAGAGTAATCACAATATGGAATTCTATTACCGTTTGCTCTGCTTGTGACACTAACTTACCAGTCACACACAATGCAGCCTCCCCTGAAGGTAACCTCCGATCTCGCATTCTGAAAGCTAATCAATGTTGTTCAGATTTCAATTTCTCCACTACAAGGTGAAGTCAAACCTAATCTAGCGGACGTCAGTCTCCAATGTAATGCAGCTGGCTGGGCCTGCCGCTGTAATTTAGACAATCATTAATAGCAGAGCTGTATTATAAAACTACATGCCACTTACAACTTCATCTCAACTCTGACAGACAGATCTTTTAAACAGCCTTCTGAACAATTGCTTTTAGTCTATTCGATTGGTAAAACCCAAGAAGGATAAAGAGGGAGAAGAAAGAACCTCAAATGTTTTAGTCTCGGGCTTGAAAATA
This sequence comes from Phyllomedusa bahiana, assembly GCA_025379985.1. Lineage (NCBI taxonomy): Eukaryota > Metazoa > Chordata > Amphibia > Anura > Hylidae > Phyllomedusa > Phyllomedusa bahiana. Next base: position 215,529 of record JAODAL010000674.1, read on the forward strand.
TTTTTACGTATAGATGCATTTCTGGAGCGTAATAATATAACAAGTTATAGTGACTAGGATTCTGTCGTTAATCCAGGGATTTATTCTGATTGCCAGATTGGAGTCGGGAAGGAATTTTCCCTAAAATGAGGACAATTGACTCCTGCCTCATTGTGGGTCTTTGCCTTCCTCTGGATCAACACTTTAGCAAAATAGGCTGAACTGGAAGGACGTCTTTTCTTTGTTCGGCCTAACAAACTATGTAACCAGGTAACTATCACACTGTTCGTATACTGTCTCCTGTTGATAAATTATGGAATTAATTACATATTCTGTTATAAATATCTAAAAAAAAAACGAACAAGTAAAAAAACACAAAGCACCTCCTCCTGTGATGCTGCTAAAGATGAATAATACTAGAGTGCAATATTTTGCGCTCCCCTGGTATTGTTGTATGATTTTAGGAGACACGACACTCCGTTGGGCAAAATGCTGCATAAAAGCCAGCAGCTGATCCATTGGTGGTCTGACCGCGTTGCCCATGGTAGTCTGAACTAGGCAGTTAGAATGGAGAAGGCTTCCCGGATCCAATCCTTGGCTAAAGAACAGACTTCAATGGAGCTATTTAGCGCTGAAAACTCAGTGTATTTCATAGTAATTAATATTTTAACAGTAACAACGCGTTTTGTGTCACATAGGACACTTCATCTGGTTATATGACATCATTAGGAAAAGACAGGGTTAAATACATAGATACATAGCTATATAATGTGGGTAGTGGTTTTGGTTGAGAGCGCTTTTCTTGCACTCAGTCTTATACGATACTGGTCCATCAAGTTATCACTGTTTACTTAAACTAACGCTTAACTAATAATTTATGCATGTGGCCATATTACGGCTCCGTTTTAGAGTAGAGCTACCATTCTAGCTCCTGAGACTTCTACTGTACCACCTTATGCCTCAGAGTTCATACAATGACATACTGCATTTTTTCCCGTCTATACATTTCTATGTGACTTGTCAAAAAAGAAATGATGATATAATCCACCAGATTCAATTTGTAAGTAGGAATTCTTTCCCAAAAGCAATGCTTCTAACTAAGAATAACTCTGTAAGGCAAGAAATGTGTCTATTTTCTTCATGTGTATTTATATGATGCCGATACAACTGGTAATTTTGACATCAGAACATAACCAGAGAAGTGGAAGAAGTCTATATATTAAAAAAGTGAGCTCTGCGGGTCTTGTTTTTACTGCTTATGGTCCTGTCCAGGGAGCCAAGCCTTTTGGAAACAGATCCACCAGTTCGTTATTACTCATTCGAACTTTGAGGTACCCCTCTCGCCAATGTGGGCCCTTTTTGGTTTTTCTAACACGGATCTGCAGATCCCCTAATACAAAAAAAATTCAGATTTTGCACTCATCTGTGGCCAGGAACATGGATAGGCTCCACTCTTCCATATTTATATTTTTTCTTGGAGATACTTTTTTTTTTTATTACGGATGGGTTGGGTGGAATCCTCTCTCTACAAGGAGACTGGAGTCAAGAAATTCTTCCTGACCTGTCAGCCCATTATAGATATTCTTCTTGACCATGTGAAATCCTGCATCTGCTCTTGTTTCCAATCAACCACTTGGTACCTTGAACAAGCAGTTGGATGGCATTCCCCAATTCAGACATAGATACTTGTAATAACCCAGATACCGAGACTCCTAATTGGATTCTTCTCTCACCTGATTGGATGGCTGGCCCGCACGTTCCTGGGTCTCTTTCCCTCCCCTCATTCCTATTTTTATCTTTTTTTCTCTCTTCTCTTTCCTCCTCTTTCTTCTTTTTCTTTTCTCTCTCATAAACAGTTACATGAGATTTGTTCTCAAGAGCTTAATCCTCACTCTGCGTCACATAACAATGTAAACCTGGAATTTGTGAGGGTAAATTCCTGTCTTCTACTGTAAAAGTTCTGATGGTTTGCACCTTCACTCTACTTAAGTTTCAGAACTTATGTTACGACATTACTTTTAACTGTTATGGATCTTAGCTCCCCACCTGAGATATAGTAAGTCAATTTAATGACAAAATGAGAACTTGTATCTTTGCTCTTCCCTCCCTGCCTTTGTCCCCTCTTTCCCTTCCATCCCATATTGTTTTTATTCCCAGGTTTGGGAAGATGTCTGTTTCTCATGTTATAAAGTGAAAACTTAAAAAAAAAAAAAAGTTAAAAAAAAAAAAAAAAGTGGACTAACTGTACTGAGCATGCAAGACCATATTGTACCCCAGACTTATCTGACAGCAGTCCACTACCTGATCCATTGACTGGACCAAGGCCCCATACAGCTAAAGCATCGGGGTCTCCCAACTGCTACCAGTTCACAACTTGCACCATATAATTAAGCCTCTTTAAACAAATTTTTTTTTTATTAGGGCCCCCAGTACTACCTTTATGGCAGCCCTGGACAGGACCCAATATTCCCTTTTTACATGCTTATTAAACACTGTGCCTACACCAGCTCACTCTGTGCTTATAGATATCATTCTTTTATGCTAAACCTATTGAAGAAACCCTCTACCCCCAACCACTCACAAATCAGTGTTCCTTCTGTTAGAGGATTAGTTTCACATTATCATCAGGTTATAGACAGGTCCTAGAAACATATGTTCTGAAGCTTTTATTCACATCGGCAACACATAAATAAGTGAAAATGTAGTTGTGCATATCTTCCAGGCTAAATGAGAAGAATGATTGTCAGTCCTCATTACATCACCCAATAGCTGCCAGTCATTATTAGAGACTGTGTTAGGCATCATGATCAGGTAATATTCCCTCTCAAATAACTGCATGTCTTTAAATAGATAAAGATATAACATAGACACATCATTATATCTATCAGAACTGCAAATATACAAAATAAAGGGGTACTCCTATCATGAGCACAAGTTATCATGGCTATCACTAGCCATAACTTGCTCTTGCAGAAAGAAAGGATGTATGGAAATGTTGTATAAGTTTACATGTTCATGTAGCCATGGCCAGTGCATAGACAAAAATATACCCGACACTCCTTTAAGGCTATGTTCACACGGCGTAATTGCGGCTCGCATTTCGCATCATATTTGCGCTCTAATATGAGCGAGATGCGCAATGCAATTACGATAATCCATAGTTCTCATAGAGAACTATGGATTACGCCTCCTCTCCCTGGGTGTACAATACGACCGTATTGTACGCGTGGGGAGATAAGTGACATGTCAATTATTCATGGCGCTTACGAGCCGCGAGTAATGACAGTTTATGGGATCGGCAGGCGCAACTCCCAAACACCTGGCGTAATTGCGGCGCGTACTATATGCCCCGCAATTACGCCGTGTGAACATAGCCTAACGCTGCACACATTTACTTTGGAGGTAGCAAGAGTATCAAACCAGTATATGTACACCTGTCAAGGAGAGGTTAACCAGCATGCCAAACTCAAAAGCTACTTAATCCTTTAGGTGTGGCATATGAACAGTGTTGGTGCCTAGGGCCCACCAGTAAAATTGATCTAGGGCCTCACCAGTGGAGTTGATTTCTAGGGCCCACCAGTAAAATTGATCTAGGGCCTCACCAGTGGAGTTGATTTCTAGGGCCCACCAGTGAAATTGATCTAGGGCCTCACCAGTGGAGTTGATTTTAGGCCCCCCATTGAAATTGACAAAGGGGCCTACAGTGGAGTTGATTTCAAAGGCCCTTTTTTACGCTAAGTGAATGATTTTGCCCTTTGGGTCCCTTTTTTTTGCCACCTGAAAAAGCAGGGGCCTCCTCCCACCAGTGGGTTTTTTTACCCCCTATATGGGCCCCATTTTGGATGATTTACCACTGTGCTGGGGCTCACAGAGGACAAAAAACCATAAAAAAAATCCTGGGCTAAAATGAGTTTTTTTCCACCGTAAAAAACAGTAAAAAAAGACGTTTGTTGGCATGTTTTGCATTTTTTGGCACATTTCGTTACAGAAATGCACAGCATTATCATGCTGTGGATTTCTGCAACAAAACACGTAAAAAAAAATTTAGCCCTTTCACAGACTCCAAAGTAAAATTTTTTGCTTGCTCTGGGTTTTTTTCAACGGTTTCAAAAAACGAAAGCAGCAAAAACAAGCAAAAAAAAAACGTTCTGTGGAGAATACAGTATTTTTTTTATTAAAACCTATGCAATAGTTTTCAGTGTTTTTTTTAACATTTAAGAAAATGAAAAAACTGAAAAACGACGGAAAAGTGTCTTTGGGGGAACCAGCTTTAAAGGTAAGTTTCAATGGTGTATTTGAGGGGGTAATTAGCCGTGTGGCCGGGGGCGGGCGGGTCGGGGGGCCGGACCCCGCCGGCCCATGACTTGCATTTCCAGCGGCAGAAAAACGCCCCTGGAAATTTTACATCACTATTCCCCCCCCCGGGATTCGCGAGGGGAGAGAGAGGGAAAGTAAACCAAGTTCTCTATGGAATGGGATTACCGTAATGACTTGGACGTATTCCAGCAGTAATTTGCGCACTCCGGCGTGTAATTACGGACTGAAATACATCCTATTTTAAGCTGTGTGAACATGGCCTAAAAGTGTTGTCCTATCAGTACATACCCCATTAGGTGCACTGAAGACTTATATGGGAAAAAGTTTTAAAGTTCCTAATCTTGATAGTTTAAGTAAATTGGTAATTTATGCATAATCGGTTGAAGAGATTGCATTTAAGAAATGTTCAAATTTTTTTTACAACTTAAGTTACAATATGTGAGAATTATATAGTGTAAAGTTCTAGAAAATATTAGCATTACCTATGTAAGCCTTATATTGCTTGCAGCAGGAACAATCTTATATAATCTATTTAAATTTCACTGCTGGACATGTAACTAAGAGATTCAGCGCCCTTCAACAAAATTTGAAGTCTTTTGAAAGTACATGAATATTTATATGAGACGTAGGTGCATTTTTTTTTTCTTAGGCTTTGTGCATTTAGCAATGTTATAGGCCTGTACAGGAGACGTATATGTGAAGCCAAGAAAGCCATCTGTTCCTTTTCTAGGAGACTAGGTTTCCTGACCTTACAGCTTTGTATGCAGTCTATGTTTGGCCCATCTCTAGACCCCATCACTCAAAAGAAGCCAGATATATTCTTTTTTAAATAAAACAGTCTACGGGAAACATATATTACATGTACTGTATTTTCAATGAAGGCTCAAATGTGATATGAACAGAGACTTAGTTACATAATTACACAATAAAACAAAACATCTTGGGCGAGTTTCCAGGTGATAAATTAAGTTTTAATTGAAAATACAAAGAATACATGCAGTCTTACCTTATCATCGATATCACTTTCACTGTCACACTGTAATAAAAGGAAGCAAAGAAATCAATTAGAACATGGATAGCACTTCAAAAAGTGGTTTACAGAGCTGACAATCATATTCATGTGATATTCAATAATTAACTACGGCTTGGGCTAATTATCCACGTGTACTGGATGCCAAAGCTCCACAAATTGTACTACATATAGCATGGGAAAGCCCACTGAATCATTTTTCTTCATCCTGTGCCGGGACGCCAACATTTTTGACCTATTAAAGTAGTAAATTAGCCCTTACAATGACTTTGTGATCAGTTTTCCATTGTATGTACAAATCAACCATTAGATATTTAACATTCTGGTTCCAAAACATAATAGAACTTACTAATTTTATAGAATTAGTCTGCGTTGGACAGCAGCTACATTTTAGAAGGGTCCTTTAATGCTAAACTGATACAAAAGTCTCCCAATGAAAAGTACCTAAGGTGATCTGTTACCTGTGGGAAAACCAGGAGGTAACTGTACATTTTCCCTACAATGCCATTACAATGAAAATTAAAGGAGGGTTCCAATCACAGACATTTATGGAATATAAATAGGATATCCCATAAATGTCTGATAGGTGTTGGACCCACACCTATCATGCAAATGGGCCCCCTAAAGTCTCAGTTCAAAATGGACAGCCAGTCACGCTTGCGCATGACTCTACATCCTGTTCTTTGGGAGTACCAAGTACAACCGAAAACACCACGCCTATAGAAAAGAAGAGGGAGACGTTCGCAAGGACGACCTACTCTCCGTTTTGAACAGAGCCTTTCAGGCCTATTTTCACTACAGTAGAAAATCGGGAAAAACAGATCCAGCTTCACTTAAAATGCTTGACAGTGCACGGACTGCGGCGACCATGACTAAACATCAGATAGAAAATAGAATAGGTCCAGCATCTTTAGAAGATAAAGTCCAATTTATTAGGAATGCACAAGTATGAAAACCACATATAGGACAAAGCAAACTGACGCGTTTCAGGCCATAACACAAAGGCCTTTAGTCATGGTGGCTATTTTCTATATTTTCACTACAGGTCCTAGTTCCAGAAATGGGGCCCACATGTATCAGACCAATATGGCATATCGATAGGACATATGATGGGAACACCCCTTTAGGCATTACACCATTAGTTTCTTAATAAATTGGTTGTCTATATCAGGGCTGTGGAGTCGGCAAACCGAAGCCACGACTCCTCAATTTCCCAAACCTCCGACTCCCGACTCCCTCATACACGGCGCATGTTTAAGTGATAACTTTACTGTAGTAAAATGGTAACATCAGGCTGTTTATCACCTTATGATACAATAATTAAGCTATTTAGGTAGAACAGACACTGAAAAGCAAAAGGGTTACAATGTTTTGCTCTTTTGAACACTTGTGGGTAGAGTTAAAGAAAAAGCTGTATTTGTATCCAAATCCAGTCTGCACCAACATTGGGAATGTGTAGAAGAGACCTGGGATCAGATTTTGGTCAAGACATGCTTGAATCTGATTCAGAGCCCAGAAGGATTCAGGCAGTATTGCAAACCAAAAGGTGGATTTCCCAAATAATAACAAAATAATAAAAATTAACATTAGATTTTTTAGGAGCAAAACAGTAACAATGCATTACGGGAAATTATCTGCGAACTAAGCAGATGCTAAATACTTGCAAGTCAAATTTATGTTAAGATGTAAGATGACTGTATATAAAATTACAGTAGCCTCATGTTAAAAAGCTGTAGTAGATGGTGAGATAAGGAACCTGAAAGTCCCCAAGTTCAAACCCATGATACCCTTTTGCTGGTCAGGTAAAAAAATTTATTGGATTACGACTTAGAACACAAAAAAATTGTAAAAAAATGCAAAACACTACAGGAACATTTGTGGAGTCTCTGAATTTGTTCTGAAATAGTATTGCCTCTACCAGAATCCTACACATGACCTCAAAACTGATCTCATGATTTCCAGGCTACAGAACGGCCTCTCAAACCTAACTTGGGTGGGGAGCAAAGCGGTGACACAGGGGCACATCTCTAACAATGTCAGGTATAAAGGAAATTGTCTCAGTCACAGTCAGTTTTGATGAATGGTTGATCGTTCTTTTTGAAAGCGGTGAAAAATGTTGCTGAAATCTGTTTGCCAGGGGAAATCGGAATCTTTTCCCCTGTGGCAGCGCTTTGCCTGCCCATGTCATCAATTACAATCCTCATGTGATAAAGACTGAAGATATGGGGACATGTAGCACTGGCCGGACCCAATCCCTCTTGCTCTTTGCACTGCATCGGACTATCGGAACAACATATATTTTGGGAGCGGTTCCCTTTTATGACGACTCCGACTCCTGCAAAATAGGCACCAACTCCGACTCCACAGCCCTGGTTTATATAATGCAGGACAGGTCAGATCCTTCAGAGTGAAAGGCACTCTTTGTTCAGGAACCTTATTTCTTGTCCACAGTGGAGAGTGGTTACAGAAGCCCTCCTTATGTTAACTCCCTAGCAGGGTGTAAGAAAATAGGTTTCTCAACTGGACAACCTCTGATTCTACAATATAAATTCTATTCATATGATTGGACTACAGATCACTGTTATTTTTTTCAATTTGATTTTTAATCAGCATTAAGCATAAGTTTCAATTATAAAGAAGCCACTTTTTTTTTTAAAACAAATTGGATATCATATAATGAGAATTTTTTTGCATGGTTATGAATCAGAAACAAATTCAGTAGAGATTGTAATCATTATAACACCACTATTCTTTTATACACTTGTCGTTTTAGTTCAAAGACATAAGAGGGAGGAAAGCAGTAATAAAAGAGCAGGTCTGAAGTTGTGAGCTTACACTGCATTAATTGCCACCACACTTCAATCAATGGTTCTACCACTACCACATTCACAGCTGACACCCCCTCCTGTGACAATACACACCTCTTTTTTAAATGGTGTTGACAGACACAGAATTACAGGTCATGTTATACAGGGGAGGAAATTGCTCACAACACCCTAATGTGACAAAAGAGCAAAACTGATGTGTGGATGAATGCCAGTAGTGTAGTTAAACAAGCAGAACATTTGAGAGAAGCAAAATTCATTTGGGTTATCGAGGTCGCATGGGGTTATAATTTGGATTCAGGTTGGGCCGGTTTAGCTACACCAGAATTTTGCCAGAGGTTGCAGGAAACTTGTTCAACCAATTGGCAACCTGGAAAAAGGAAGTGTTGCACTCATTGAATGATGCACTCTTTTTCCTCTTTGATTGGCAGGCCACCAGTAGGTTGCACCATTTTCTTGTCTAGAAAAATTCAGGTGCCGCCAAATCTGAAGGACAACACTATTCATGAATGATAAAAAAGTCTTTCACCAAATGTTTATAGGTACAGTATAATCCTCCTGTACGTCTGTTTCCGATTATCTGTCAGTGAATAAAAACAAGAGAAAGACCCCTCACATGCAGTACGCGGACAAAACAAATAGGAAAATTCAACAAGAGATATATTATATGTAGCTTTCAGTCATCTTCCAGGAGCACTGTGTATACAGTCTCAAGATGGCCACAGACACTGAGAACTGTGATCTAAAACATATCACTTTGAGTGTTTTTAACCATTGTCAAAAAAAATAAAAGGCGCAGGTGCACATAGTTGCAAACACGGTTGTTTTTAATCAGAATATAGCTGGGACTGTCATGCCCTCAAACGTATGAAGGTCTGGAAAGGTTACAAGAGAGGCGAGACTGTTTAGAATATGTTCCCATCTGAACTGAGGTCACCTTACCATTGGTGGATGGGCCCTCACAGTTATGATCAAAATGTGCACTAAGAGCCTCCAATTTTCATATATATTAAATATGGCAGCAATGCACTTTAAAATAATTTATATCCAGTGTTTATCTGTCTCTTTGCATCTGCAGAGTGCTACTGGTTCATTTCTGGGTGTTTAACCATTGTTAGATTTAAAGGGGTTTTCTCATACAATGATTAGCTTTCAACACAAAGGGTAAGGTAAACAAAGACTTATCAAATACATTGCTTTTTAGTTTTCCTTCTTGAAGAGATAAATATTTTATCACTTTTGAGTTTACACAAGTTTCACTTGGTTACCGACCAACTCTCTCTCCTCTCTCTAATTAGCCGGAAGCTGCTGTCCGTCCATGGTGATGTCACTCCCTGCTGTGTGTAATCTCTAGGAATGGTGCTTTGTTTGTGTAAGCTCCTTGGAGCTCTGTAGTCTTGTTAACTACAGATTTTGCATCTTCTGCAGTCATTCGATTGTAACAGGAATAGCTAGGAATAGTAGAGCTGATATACCAATCACTGCAATAGATCCACTCGAAGCCTGAACAGGAAGTTTGAGTCTGAAGCTGGCTATGACTCTGTGAAACTGTATGGTGAGGACACCCCTTTAACAGTCATGTTATTACATGCAACACACTAATAAATTAAATAAATGACAAAATCATGTTGAATTAATTTTAGTATGTAATGTCAAATATAGGATCATAGTCCAGTTAGCAGGAGACTGGAACTTATAATATGGAAGTTTCTATTCTACAAGCTGAATCTGGCGAGCGTTGTCTGAACATGGTTGTAGAGTATAGCCAGATTACGAATTGGCTCTGTGTCTAAACAAAGGTTTAAAGGTTGTCCACTTTTCTTTTAAATTGGCTTAGTTGTGCCCATTTCATATATAAAAAAAAAATTCTACTCACCTCTCCCCTCACTTTTATTCCAGTGCGATGCTGTCCTCACCAACCCAGCCAGAAGAAGAAAAGACCAGCAGTTTTTGAGAACGCTGTGGTGCTGGAACGAAGGTGAGGGCAGAGCTTATAATTTATTTTTATGTGAAACAGACACAACTATGCTAATTGAAAAAAGAAGAAGAGGTGGCCAACCTCTTTAAAACTCAAGTCTTTGGCCAGCTTAAAGAAAATCACATTTCTAGCTGGAAGCATAGAAAAGCTTCTTTCAAGCTGACCTGCAGGAGAATCCATGGGTTTATTCTGGAAATCGCTTTTATTAAGAGAAGGGAAGGCTCTTGTGCTTTATTACAAGACAAAAAAGGTCTGAGAACACAACACAAGTTACACAACAAGTTTGCACACAAGCTTTGCCCAGAGGAATGTCAACAAAAGAGAAAAAGGCCTGCACAAAGGAGATGAAGAAAAGACCTTCAGCTCTGCCTCCCACGCAGCTGTTATCATCAGGACAAAAGCCCTTGTCAAAATATCGAGGTAAAGAAATGTACAGAATAGCAACTGATGACAGCTCTGGGAGCTCTCAGTAAAAGACAAGAGCCTCAATTACCTGGAGTTTCCAAAGGGCCCTGTTAACACTCCCAGAGGAGAAACTAAACAGTAAACAGCCCAGTGGGCCTCCTTCAGAAAAGCTTGTAAAAGGATTACTTGCTTAGTTGTGCCAATTGCCTTTTAATTCCACCAAGAATGTTTGTAAAGCACAAGCTAATTGCCCCCTCACTTGGTAAACAAAACCCTCCCGCCACAGGTTCAAGTTGGGACGCTTTAAGTTTGGAGCGCGCGAGACACAACTGAAGGTATCTTGGAAGGTGGAGAAGTAGTATTTCAAAGCCTCAGCAAATCGTCTCTGAAGACCACCGAGGGATTCTGCTAAGAAGCATCATTGCATGAGTGGTCTCCCTTTACCCATCTTTATTCTATGGGTGCTATAGGAGTATATACAGTGACTAGTCACAACATAAAAACCACCTGTCTAATGCCGTGTAGATCCCCTTGGATCTGTCGAAACAACTGACTCATCAAGACATGGATTCCACAAGACCTTTAGAGTAAGTTCATGTGACAGATTTTAACAAGGAATTTAATGTGGGATACTTCGCTAACATCCTTGAGTAATCTGATGGCCATTCAGAACACCCAGTCCGGACTGTAGATCACAAAACAAACTACAGCGCAGATCTGTGATGCGGAACATAGGATGAACATGTGGTTTTTTTGGGGGGGAGCGGATCCTCAGGAGTGTCGTGAGTTAGCCCCATTGGCTAACCCATGTCCAAAGCAGAGGCGAATAGTAAAAATCCTCATCAGAAACCAACAATGTCAGATTTTTCAGATTTGAGAAGTCCAATGTGGGAACCCGGCTGTAGGTGTCCTCTGGTATTGGACTTGTTTTTCTGTAAATCCCACAGATACACAATCAAATTATTATCTGGGGAATTTGGAGACCAGGTCATCATCATCCTTGTCATCATGTTGTTTAAACCATTTCCTGAACAGTGTGGCAAAAATTGGACATGAAGCGGTGCACCTGGTCTGTAAAAATGTATATGTGATAGTAACATTCACATAAATGCCAGGACCAAAGGTCTCCTAGCAGAACATTAGCCAGAGCATCACACTGCCTCCATCCGCTTGCTTAGTTCCCAGAGTGCACCTAGTGCTCTCTTTTTGTGAAGTAGGCATCGACTGAAAACGTGATTCATCTGGGCAGGCACCTTGTTTCTTGGCTCCGTGGTCCAGTCCAGATGTTCATGTGCCTATTGTAGGAACTTTCAGCCATGGACAAGAATCAGTCTGTCATGCAGACACCTATCTATCATAACCAGTATTGACTTTTTCAGCAATTTCGACTACAGTATGGCCGCTCTTCTCAGGGATAGGACCAAACCAACGTTCTCTGTATGCTGATCAACCAGATCCATCTTGAACCGCTTTTGACATGTACAAACCACAACATCCCTGAAGAACTGCCTTTTTTGGCGAAACTCTGACCCAGCTGTACATATCACCATTTGGCCCTTGTCAAAATCAGTAAGATCCTTATGCATGCCTATTATTCCTGCTTTCAATATATCAACTTCAACAACTGACTACCTAATATATCCTTACTAGCAGAGGGATACAGTGAGCGTCATGTTGTCCCCATCCTTAAAATTTCGAAGACTGCAGTCCATTACTACAAGCTCAAGCAGCAGACATTGGGGACAACAAAGCTACAGACTGGCAGAGGGCTTTGAATTTTGGAGACATGTCAGTAGTTTATATAATAAAATAACAATGTACATTTTTCTCACAAATATACCATTGAAGAGAAAAATCAGAGACACTGAAAATTTTGCAGTGGTCTTAATTTTTCCCAGAGCTGTATGTTTAGTTCAATGCTGCAACGCCTAAAGGAAAAAGGGCGAGGCATGTTAAAATCCAACAAGCCCTAAAGCTTTGTCTATTGATATCTGCTGTTGGGGTTCAGATGGGAGGCTCCCATAAACATTAGATCATCATCCCCATCAACTGTAAAAGCTGTGGATTTGGATGACTTATTGCAGGTGTATGACCAGGTTAGAGCAGGAATTCTAGTTTCAGATCTACCACTTGCTATTACTGTATGTATGCATGCATTTCACAACCAGCGCCACTACTGTATGCTCCATTTGACTATTTGGGATGGGTTACGTTGCTGCAGATAGGATTACCTGATTATTATTAAGATGTGAACAACTGATCAATTATATGTTTTCAACTAGCCAAAGAGTGGGCTCACATTGGTATTTACAGGGTAACTTTTTTGAAAAAAAAAAAATCTGCCGGTTTTTCCAATATGCATACCCTTCCAATATGCCAATATACTCTCTCGGGATATTGCTTTCTGTCTTGAAATATGAAACACATTAAGGAAAAAAAATGAGAACACTGCTCTTTGGCACATTGTGCGCTACTCTGATAAAGATGAACAATGTTCCTTGGCCCAAGGGCCAATACTTTAGGGAGGAGATTATCTATGTCTCATTAGACTGTAAGAAGCCATGGTATTTGAAGTTTCTAACAGATGGATCACGGATCGGTCTTTGGAGAATATGGCCGAATAATAGCTGATAATTGGGTGGAAACAGTTGAAAGTAACTGAAACAGTCATTATTTATCTCATGTCTATGGACGTCCTAAACTCTACTTTTGGGTGGGAAGAGACTATTATTTTTATTAGTGTTGATTCATCAGCGGAGAAAAAGTTACAGCGTCCATCCAGAGTTTAATACAAGAAATCATTGATTGATAAAGCTCTGTTTGATCCTGACCATATAGATTCTTTAATGGATTCAAAGAAGATGCTGCAGTAATTTAAAAGGTTTGTTTACCACGAGAGTAATTTCTACCAAAGTAACGGTTTAAAGGTAATGTCGACTAATAAAAAAAATTGTGCAACCACCTGGATTTGTTCTAAGCAGTGAGAGGAGGCATCTGGTGGGTGGCTGTTAGATCTTCATAATCTTTTAGAGGATGAGCAGTGCCACTGAAATGGAGTAGAACGACTGTTGGTGCATGAAAACATGCTGCCAGTGACAAGGGAAAATTGATGGTTGGCATCCATCACTGGACTGTGAAATGCTTGGTATTACTTTAATTATTCAGTTATGGGGTCAAATAATTAGAGTAATAATATTAATCTTAAATCACAGAGCACCAACAAACTGCACAGCACTTAAGAGGGTACTCTGTCTACATAATCTATAGATACCCTACTTATTAGACATTATTGGTGTCAAAATAAAAAGGGTCTAATATATGAGACTGTCCTTTTAAATTTTGCTTCCCTTTAAAGGGGTTTTTAAAAATTTTTCCGGGGTTTGGGAAAAAAAAAAGGGAAAAAAGGAAAATTTTTTTGGGTTTTTTTGGGGGTTTTAAAAATAACAATGTTTGAAAAATTTTAAAAAAAGGTTTTTAAATTTTTAAAGGAAAATTTTGGGGTTTTTTTGGGTTTTTTTCTTTTTGGGGAAATTAAAAGCTTTTTTTTTAACTTGAGTTAAAACGTTTTACTCCTTGTTTAAATATTTTTGAAAGGAAATTTTTTTTTGGGGGAAAATGGGGAAATTAAGTTCCCGGGGAAAATAAGTTTTTTTTTAAAAAAGTTTTTTTCCGTTTTTTGGGGTTTGGGGTTCAAAAAAGGGGCCCTTTTGGGGGGTACAAGTTTTAAAAAGGGGGAAAAAAAGGGGTTTTTTTTAAAAAGTCCCCCCAAAAAATTTAGAAAAGGGAACGGGTTTTTTTAAACCCCCGGGGTGGGGGGCCCTTTGGGGGGGGGGCCGGGGGGGGAAAATTTTTTAAAAAAAAAAAAAAAATTTTTTTTTGGGGTTTTTTTGGGGGGGGGGGGAAATTGGGGGGGGGGGTTTTTTGGGGGGGGTGGGGGGGGGGGAGGGGGGGGGGGGGAAAAAAAATTTTTTTTTTTTTTTTTTTTAAAAATTTTTTTTTTTTTTTTTTATTTTTTTTAAAATTTTTTTTTTTTTTTCTCTCTTTATTTTTTTTTTTTTTTTTTTTTTTTTCCTCTTTTTTTTTTTTTATTGTTTGTTTATTTTTTTTAAAAAATTTTTTTTTTTTTTTTTCTTTTTTTTTTTTTTGGGGGGGTTTTTCACCCCAAAAAAAAAAACCAGAAAATTTTTTAAAAAAACCCCCCCCAAATCCCCCCGGGGTTTCGGGGGGGAAAAAAAAGAAATGCCCCTTTTTGGGGAAAAATTTCCCAAATGAAAAATTTTTCCATTTTTTTTTTTTCCTTATTTTTTTTGGTTTGGTGTTTTAAAGGGGGGGAAAGGGGGTTTTTTAAAATTTTTTATTTCACTCTCAAATAGGGTTTGGTTCAACATGGCACCTCTCTGAGGATATGAAAAAAAGAATTGCGGCTCTACAAAAGAGGGCCCGGCTTAAAATCCACACCCTGAATGAGCTTTTAAGGTGGGCCCAAAACCATACAGAGGTTTAATAAAACATTTCCCCTCAAACAGTCTACCTACCCACCAAAAAAAGAGTACCGTTTTTCAAGTTACCAGAATTGTCTTTTCCCAAAGACCTATGATGCTGCCAGCAATTCTGCAGAGGTTAAAGTGGTGGAGGGGGGTGGGGGGCAGCCTATCAGGCTTAAACCCCACCCCGCCACTGCATCAAATTTGTCTGCATGGGTGTCATCCAGGAAGGAAGCCTATTCTAAAGATCCTATCCCTATTTTTGCTAATCCAAAGCAGAAATCTGTCATGAAACCCTTAGATTTCTGCTGTGGATTTTGACATTATATGCAGTGGAATCCACTGCAGTTTTGGATGGGGATTATAATTTTATTTATTTTTAGAAATACGCCATTGTATTTCACAGTGCTGTAAAGAGATTGACTCATTGGGGGCTGCCCATCTAAATTTCAAAGTAACCTGAAAGTATGTGGGGGAATTGGAGTACCCAGAGGAATCCCACAAAAACACAAGGGAGAACATTCAAAATTCTTGCAGCTATTGTCCATGTTGGGATCACTAATTGGGGCTAATCTGCGCTCTGTCTATGCAATATAGCCCTCGTGGTACCTGCATCTATAGGCAACAAGTTACTTATATTTTGTTACTCAATGTGGATTTCAGATCCACAAGAGAAGAAATCAGCACTTTGGATTTTCATTAAGATTTGAAGGCACACAGGTTTCACATGCATTGCATATTGAATTCCATATACAATTTTATTGTATGACCAAGGCTGAACTGATTTGTCATTTCCATGTGTGGTGAGTGTCCCTTAACCCAACAAGGGATTGGGACATAGACTGTGTACAGGTTTGTGTGTGTTAATACCATTGTATGCATCGCATGTATCATTTTATACTGTAATCAAGACAATCCATTTTCTTTGGTGGTGCATTCATATATACCCTGTTTCTCCGAAAATAAGACGTAGTGTGTTTTTTTGATGCAATTCGGAGTTTGGCTGCTTATGCTGATGTTTGTGATGAAATCACTACAATATATTAATACATGTTGATGTTTTGTTCAACAATAAATGTTCATGGAAAAATAAGACATCCCCTAAAAATAAGTCTTCGCTCGTCTTTAGAGGCAAAAATGAATATAAGACACTGTCTTATGTTCGGGGAAACAGGGTATGTTTTCTATCTTTTGGTGCCTGTAAAGTGGTTCTGTGACATGTTGACATGCACACTTGAGTATTCATTTGTGTCTAACTCTTTTGTAGCCTCTACCAGGGAGAATGGAGGTTAGCCAAATAGCTGTTGCTAGGTAGCTCACCTTTCCATCCACAAAATGCAGTTTGTAAGTCATAGATTCCTCCAAACTTTGTAACTTCAAGCACATGAAAGCCCAAACCTATCATTAACCATTTTATTAGCACACTTGTATGTCTGTAAACAAATCCGCTATGTCAGAAGCTTAAAACCAATGTTATGTTTAACACTGCCTACAGGGAACAGGTCCAGTGTGAGGCCTATACATCATCTCCATGGGCATATTCTTTAGCTCCGTAGATGCCGCAGCAATTTTCAAAGCACTTGTTCGTTAAATGATAGAGAAAGAATGTAATTAGCAGCCTTTGTTCCTTTTTTTCTGAATGTAGGCACTCCCCCACATTCTCCTCCTCTTTTTCCGGATTTCGCTCCTTTTGAGTTTGGCATGGGACTGCCGAAAGGTGGAGAGACTTGTTCAGCCTGGCACAGATTTCATGTCTGCAGGGGTACTAGACGATGATAGGAGAGGAGGGTTTTATCCGGAGCCAAGCTGACAGCAAAACCTGCTAATGGGACTCAAAGCAGCCGCAGAGCCACAGTGCCAGAACTTGCAGCTCTTGCCAAGTCAGGAGGGGATGCTGATTTATAGCAGCAATTTCAGCACTCTATCCTTTGGAGGGTCCCACAAGCCATTTTTGGATGGCATAGAGCCACCGAGTTCAGATCCAAAGCTGCCCGGCAGCTACACGGAAATGAAACGGGGCTGGAAATTGAATGCCGTCTCGATCTCGCCCCCGGCATGCGAGGGCTTCTCTTAGCTCTAGCAGCTCCTTGACAGTTTGATAAAATGAGCCCGGGCCTCCCTGTGGCCTTTCAGCAGGCAGGATGAAGTGAGCAAGGCTGAAGCTATGAAGAACAGATTGAGCCTTAGGCAGCCCTTATGTTCTTCTTTATTAATTTATATATATAGTATCTACACTGTCTTAAGTCATGGGCTGGACGATAAAATGAAATATTTGAAAATTGGTCATTCATTGTCTTATGTGTCTGAAGGTCCCCTCAAGTATCACAAAATGTTACAGTGTGCCCCTAATTCAAGCCACTACTGCATTCATTGCTTTTTATATAAATCTTGTAACTTATCATTTTAAAAGAGAACTCCTGAAGATTTACAACACAGGTCTCCATATGGCGGAGCTTTGCACCTCTGCTTTGCTTCTAATTAGATTTCTATGAGGTTTCACTTCACACCTAGGAAACAATACTGTGATACTGCAGAGCAAAACAGATGTAAACAACCACCCGATATGGTTGCTTACAAAAAGTCAAAAGGATCCATATGCTTGTGTCTTAGAAGAAGTCACATAAAGCAACGTTTTAACCATTTTGCTTTCCAAAAGAACAAATGTAAACTTAACTTATTCACTTTTAAAAGGGGTTTCTCACCATGCTGTTTTACAGAGCCACAGGCGGCTTAAAGGGAACCTGTCACATAGGTTATGTCCTCCTTGATGAGGGCAGCACAAGCTAGTGTCAGACCTGCTGTTTCCAGCGCTGTGTCCCTTATTCTGTAAGATGCTGCAGTTTTAGAGCATTTACCCCTCAAATCTTATTCATGAGCAGGTATTAGCCCCGCCCACCAAAGGCTAGCTCCGCCCACTGACCGGTATTCACATGTTTCTACCTACTCAAAGGAATCGGTTTGTCAGTTGAGGTGGGCGGGGCTAGCCTCTGATTGGCCGGGATAGAAAAAAACTGATTCTTTGAATGACTCTTTTCTGGCTGAAAACTGCAGATTTGAGCATTAAATACACCAAAACTCCAGCATCTTACAGAATAAGGGGCACAGTGCTGGAAACAGCAGGTCTGTCACTACCTTGTTCTGTCCTCAGCAAGGGGGGCAAAAACTATGTGACAGGTTCTCTTTAAAGGCTTTGTCTCACTACATTGATTCATCTTACCTCAGTCCTGTCTTCTTTGTTTCATTTTGAACTCAAGGGTGTGTTTACTGGTTTCTACTAAGCTGCAGTGCAAGTCAGGTCTGTGGCTATAGCAACCAGTGCTGACAGCCTATCCAAACAGGTCTGTAGCTACAGCAACCTGAGGAGCTGATGCAGCCCATACAAGAGAGGATATCTTAGAATAGGTAGGACACTGTTAATGGACATATATTGCAAAGTGACTTGTTTTTGCAAGATCTTCAACATAAAAGGCAATCCTTGTAGCGATACAACCTCTTTAAGACTCGTACGTCCTGGTCACACTGTGGGTGGTTCTGTAGCAGTGATTGGCATATCAGCTCTGCTAGTCCAAGTTAAACCTGTTACAGTGACTTGAGTGCAGAAGGTTTATTATCTGTAGTGCACAAGACAACAGAGCCATAAAGAGTTAAAGCTGGTCATTAAAGGAGTTGTCTCAAGGACAAGGATTGCTTTTTATGTTAAAGATCTTGCAAAAACAAGTTCCTTTGTAATATATGTCCATTAAAGCCATGTTCACACGGCTTATTTCGCAACGGATTTGCAGCCGTATTTACGGCCGTAAATCCGTTGCGAAATCAGTTACAAACAAGTGACTGGCCGTTTTACATTGATTTTAATGGGAAATACGTGTCGTCGTTCAGATGACACTTATTTCCGTTCTGGATTGCGGCCGCAATCCGGCCACAAAAACAATGTGCGTGTCAATTATTTCCGGACGGATTCACCAACTATAATGAATGGGGATGGTGAATCCATCAGGAAATCCGTTCCAAATACGTGCCACACTTAGTGGGACTTATTTGAAACTGATTTGCACCTGATTTCGGAACGTATTTACGATCGGTAATCCGACATAAATATGTTCTGAAATAAGCCGTGTGAACATTGCCTAACAGTGTCCTGCCTATTCCTAGATGTCCCCTCTTGTATGAGCTGCATCAGATCCTCAGGTCGCTATAGCTACAGACCTGTTCAATCTCTCCTGATATGCTGCCAGCACTGGTCACTATAGCTACAGACCTGGCTTCTACTGCAGCCTAGTAGAAGCCAGTAAACACGCCTCTGAATTCAAAGTGAAACCAAGAAAAAAGGACTGAGGTAAGATGAATCAATGTACACAAGCTCAGGTACTAGAGATATCACTCAGCAGGGACTGAGTCACCACAGTTGGATAGGACTGCTGGAGCAATAAGTGCAGAGAGAGATGGTCTGTAAGCTTGTGTACACAAGCAGGAGATAAGAACTTCTCTATCTCCTAAACAAAACAAAATCAAAAGAGCAATGTATTTGGTAGTAGTCTTCATTTACCTTTGTCTACATATTTAAAGCTAATAACTGTGGTGATAAAAACCTTTAAAAGGTTACACATAAAACATTATACGTCATTTAGTTAAAGGGGTTGTCTCGCTACAATGATTGGGTTTTAATTAAAAGATCTTTAAAAAACAAGCAGCTTTGCAATATATGTTCATAACAAATGTCCTACTGATTTTGAGCTAGCCCTGTTCATAGGAGTGCATCAGTTTCTCAATTCTATAGCAGCCGACCTGTTGATCCTTATCTTACTGGCTGTCAGGTCTGAATGACTCATCACCTTTGAAGACAGGTCGGAGCAGAGAGCCCCTTCTGCACAGAATGCTTCTGTAGTGTAGGGAGGAGGAGGGAGGACTCTGGCTTCTATGTCCCTGCTGCCTGGATTAACCCTGTGTGTGCCTGCTTCCTCCTGCTCTCTACACAGATTGAGCAGAGATTAGGCTGATCAATAGATGTGACAGCAGTGACCCTGTTTGTTACTATAATCATGATGTCTGTGGAGCTGTAACTATAATAATACTATACAGATTGTGAACAGTTCATGCTGTACTAGGGACACATCCTGAGTAACACTTTGCAGCTTCCCTGCCTCTGTTCTGAGAGGGTTTGTTTGTTGTTGCTGGAGATGTGGAGATATGTAAGCTAAGCAGAGGGTATAGGAACACTTGCAGCCCCTCTGTTCTGCTATTAGCAATCATAGACCTCTCTAGGCAGGCACACACAGGGTTAACTCTGGCAGCAATCCCCCTGCTGTATAGAAGTTTCGGGCGGATAGCTGCCTGTGTGCTGCGGGGAGGCGGGAAGAGGGAGGGGGGAAGAGGCAGAGAAGCTAGCACGCCCCTCAATTCAACTCCCATTCACAGACAGAGGCTGAAAGCTATTAATGAGACAACTCCTTTAATTTAAATGATATATACGTCAGAGACAAATAACCCTCACATCATCTTTTATCTTTTTCCCTATGTTCCACTCCCCCAATCTTCATTTCATCAGTGTTTTTGGTTGGTGGGCAGGACTTCATGTTAGTCACATGACTATTTCTCAACTGACCAGAACTACATTTCACACCAGCACCTTACTTCTAAGCCGCGTTCCTGTGGCAATTAGTAGCTGTGTGGAGGCTCTTAGTACAAACTGGGCATGAAAAGGTGTCTGCTGGCCGTAACTACAAGCAACAAGGGATATAAGTTACATTTACCGGGCTGTGTATGTAGCAGTGTTGTATTAACACTGTTCATTTTTGAAAAGTACATATATTTGCAACGTTTGCTATTTTATCAATAGCTATGTAATGAGATATAATTTCTTTCTCTTGTGGTGCAACCCCTTTAAGTCCAAGTAAAACTACTGGACATGTTTGGTAAGGATCACTTTATACACATAAGTGCTGGAGCTTGGATGACTTTACCCTTCAGGAGATCAAAGCTTAAAGAGAACCTGTCACATAGGTTATGCCCCCCTTTGCTGAGGGCAGAACAAGGTAGTGTCAGACCTACTGTTTCCAGCGCTCTGTCCCTTATTCTGTAAGATGCTGGAGTTTTTGAGTATTTAATGCTTAAATCTGCAGTTTTCAGCCAGAAAAGAGTCAAAGAGTCAGTTTCTTTTCAAACCCCGCCCACCTCAACTGATAAACCTATAACTTTGGATAGGTAGAAACATGTGAATAATTGTCAGTGGGCAGAGCTAGCCTTTGGTGGGCGGGGCTAACACCTGCTCATGAATACGATTTGAGGGGTAAATGCTCTAAAACGACTGCCTCTTACAGAATAAGGGACACAGCACTGGAAACAGCAGGTCTGACACTAGCTTGTGCTGCCCTCAGCAAGGGGGGCATAAACTATGTGACAGGTTCCCTTTAAATATTTAGTAATATACATAGGTACCTTAAAAAACATCTTCAATAAAACAAACCACCCTACGTTGTGCTTTAACTATAACACCTTTGACGCTGTTTTATTATATTTTATCAGCAGCTGTCCGGTAAAGTGAAAATCTTGAAACATTAATTTCCTCAGGACATGGAAAAAGTCTAGATTACTATACATTTACTTGTGACAACCTTTTATGCATTCACAATGGGAGAGTTTTAGGGGTAAACTTTTCTCTTGCTGAGATTCACTGAACAGAATTTACAATTCCCTTAGTAACAGACTGGAAACTGCCATGGAGTCAGGGATCAGTGATACTAACAGGATTCTTATTTTCTTCACAATTTTGGTTCATTTGTCTTGATAATTACTGCCGTCCTTTAATAACACCAAATCCTCACTGATATGAAGTCATGTCTCCTTGGGGACATGGGTTTTTATTTATTTTACATTTAGATCAGGTAATCACAAGGGTTAAAACTATATAAAAATACAAAAACTTTGGTTGTAGCAAACCCTTAGGGTATGTTCACACGCCGTAATTGCAGGGCATACAGTACGCCCCGCAATTAAGCCGGTTGTTCGGGAGTCGTGCTGATCGGCGAGTACTCCCACGGCGCGGGGGGTGGCAGCCTGCCGGCCCCATAGACTGTCATTACTCACGGCGCATATTCGCCGCAAGTAATTGATAAGTCACATATCGCCCTGCGCGTACAATACGATCGTATTGTACGAGCGGGGAGAGGAGGCGTAATCCATAGTTCTCTACGAGCACCTGGCTGGCCCCATTGACATGCATTGTCAGCGGGGCGTAAGCAGCATACATTCAATGTATGGGACGGACAGCTAATCTGTAAACCAACCACAGTTTTTGCGCAAATCTACAGCAAAAACTGCGATCCTGCCGCGGTCCAGCAATGACCTAATGCCGTCGGATTTTGGATGGCATTTTGACACATGCTGCGTGGACTTAGCCTTAGCGTATGTTCACACAGCTGATTCTGACTGAATTTTCAGCGTCCAATGAGCGTCAAAAACCTTCTCTGAAAAGTACCTCCCAGCAGCACTTAACAGACAAGGATTTGATCAGGTGTTTTTCCTTGTGGTTTCCGGTGAGGCTTTGCAGCGCTGTTTCAGACGAGGTTTTGATCAGCTTTTCTTTCTGAAACACCCATACAAATTATTAGACAGGGCAAAAACAGCGGCAAAAAACACGTCAAAAACAAACTGCTATGGAAAAATGAAAGCTGAGCGCTAAATAGTTGCTATGGGCAACAAAGACAGTCTTACTGCTAGACAGTTTTGATAAATGAGGCCTTCCATATTTCTGTGGTCTGTACAAAATGCTTGACATAAGGCCTTGCTTTTTGGAGTAGTAACAGAACTCCTCCATGATGGATTAACGGAGTGCATATGAAAACACCTTTTAAACAGAACTGTATTGCACCTTTTATGCTACACTGGCATTATTTTTCTGTATACTTTTGCATCAGTGTCACCACCAGTGATTTTTCTTACTGCTTGCACTTTTCAACAACCTGCCTTAAATTTGCCTCTGGGTTTTAACATAACAGCTTTTGGGGACTAAGAAGGTATGATAGCAAGTTAGAAGGAAAACAACAGAGAACCACGCTCTGTATTACTTCTGTCAGCTGCCGATGGCCCTGAGCGGCAGAGCTCATTTCGAGAGGCAATGAAGCATCTTCTGGTCTGTTTGCTGTGAGCTCTCAGGAGCCCCTGTTGTGAAGTAGCAATCAAGAAGTGGATTTTTTGGAGTGCCCATGAGCAGGGAATACAGAAGAGAGCACTGAGGAGTAGTAGTCTTAAGAAGTCTTCCAATCTGCCTGTCCTATATGGACAAACCAAGAAGACTTGAAAGGTCTACATATAGCTGTACATCGCTAAAACATCATGACCAGAACAGTGCTTACAATTTCATTGGCAACTTACAGCAATGCTTTTACAAAACGAGTAAAGAAATGAATGTAACAGGTATAATATATCATAACTCACATCAAGTCAATCTACATTAATACAATATATTGTATAGACAATTCCATAGCATAACAAAATCACAATGAAACCATCCATCTTCCAAATGTAGGTGTGTACTACAAGAAAGATCCTGAAAAAAGATACTTTTTTTCAAAGGCAGTATAGGAAAAAATTAACTATTTTATTAAAAAAAACTGGCTAAAACCAAGTATAGCCTTAGTGTTTTGTCACAAAGGCAATTCATACCTGGTTTATCCAGATTCAGCTTTCAGTGTGCTCAAAAGGGAGCATGTGTGATTTGTTTGAAATATCATGTGACCCAGCAGGCTTGACATCTCCATGCTTTTCCCCACACTTTAAAGACATTTATGGTATATGTATAGTACAGGATATGTATTAAGTACCACCTTTGAGACCCACAATTATCTCAAGAACGGACCCTTGAAACTCCCTAGTCAGAATGAGGAACTGTCTGCGCTTACACAGGGCCCGTCCCCACGGGATGGGGTTTCAGTCGGATTTATATACAGTTTTCGGATTTGAAAACCGTCTGTGAACTGACTGTCAACCTGTTACATAGACATAAATACAAAATCTGCTGGATGTTTTTTTACACTACCGACGTAACGAAAAACCTCCACCATGAACAGTTTAATGTGAAGGGGGATAGCTGAATAATCTCCAATCATTTCAATGGGTGTTCCAAGTACAACCAAGCAGGTGCATTTGGTTGTATTCCGAATTCCCACTAAAATAAATAGAAATGAACATTGCAAGCACTGTCACTTCTCAGTTCTAAATGAGTAGTTTTTGGGCCATATCATGAGATAGGTGTGGGTCCCAGAGGTCCGATCCCGACCTAGCAGACATTTATGGCATGTCTATCCTTTCAACATGTCATAAATGTCTATAATGGGAAAACTCCTTGTATTATAGGAGTTCTTTTCTTTCATAAGTCTCTCTTAATGGGGCAGATTTACAATGGCAATTTGTGGCAAAATGCTTTACACCAAGTTTTCAGACACTTCTCTACCATGTCCTACAAAAGGGCATGGTTTTGCTGGAAGGGGCATGGCTACGTGGGAAAGGAGCTTGGCTACACATGTGATTTCATGATCCGAAAAACTGCACCAAAATTTGGGCGCAATTATTGGCATAATCAAAGCCAACTAATACAAAGTGTAAACCCCGATTGTCTCGTTTTAAGTTTACACTGTTTAAATATTATACACTATTACAAAATCTGCGCCATTGCATTCTGATAGATCACAGTGCTGGAATCTCTGGTGATTCACGTGGCATTTCTTTGTATGGTGTAAAGAAAAGTATAATGTCAGTGGTTAAAAGTCAGAGCCCAGATTGGGGGTTAAAAATGGCTACAATTATCTAAAATACACATTTAGTGGTATCAGAAGGAACAATACTGGTAAATTTAGGACAATTACAATTTAAGTGGGACTATGCTATGTCCAGGTATCCACCAGGCAGTTTGCCATCAGAGCATGTATTTTTAAAATCAAACTAATAGTGTACAATGATATTGTGACGTTCCCACGCCCAAAACCCAAAAATAAACCCATCCTATCGATTTCATTAGAGCAATATATGCTTAGTAAGGAAGCTCAGTCCTATTACACCATTGTCCGTATGATACAAATGCAAGGGCTTCTTTTATTCTTCAGGGCGTCCCTTGAACAGGGTTGAGACGCCACAATACACTATACACCCCCAATATTTATACCACTGGTCATATAGCTCTAGCTATATATTTCAATTTACATTCATGTACAGTACTTAATCCTGCACCTATCCAACATGAAATTGAATTCTTCCGTTTCCATCAACAAGGAGGTGAACCAAGACCATGGATCCGTCAACCTATATCATTTTATTAATTGAATATTAAACTCCTACCTATTATACGGGATCGATGATCACACGCGCAAAGCAATTGTGGTGCTAATCTGATTGGGAAACGCATAAGCAGACTGTAAAAGCGGCACCTTGTTATCTTATTCTTTACTGTAAACTCCTCATGTATGCTCAGTGCCCCAGAATGCCTTTCTTCATCTATACAGCATTTGAGATACAATTACCCTGCCAGCTTCGACATTTAATGAAAACCCAGAACAATTATTCTGCGCAAATCTTTGTTTTTAATTTCAAGTCAGCAACGCTTTACTACCAACAGACAGTTCCTTTAAAAGAAAAAAAAATGCATGGCAACAGCAATTATGATGATCTGTTCATGTCAAATGAATTATATTACTGAAAATAAATCTTTCTAAGATGCACAAGACGGTTATCTGGCTCCAGTCAGACATTCGCATTACTGGTTTTAT
This sequence comes from Phyllomedusa bahiana, assembly GCA_025379985.1. NCBI lineage: Eukaryota > Metazoa > Chordata > Amphibia > Anura > Hylidae > Phyllomedusa > Phyllomedusa bahiana. Next base: position 241,304 of record JAODAL010000674.1, read on the forward strand.
ATGTTGTACTCTACTTGATTAATATAGGTAATCAAATTATATTGCTTTCCTCTGTGCTCTCACATTCAAGGCTATAATGTTTTCAATGACAAAGTTCATAGAGTTGTATAAAAAATGTACCTCATGCCGATCCTCTTTTTTTAAAGTAAAAAAACCCCCCCTTTTTCAATTTAGTAAAAGTAAATAAAACAAGTGCTTTATTGCAGGGCCCGCTTCATTATTCAGCATACCCCGGCTACAAAGCCAACTTCAAAAGGCAAGAAGCCCCCCAATGGGTTTAAAAGGAATGAGGGGTCCCAAACAAACCTTGTTTTTAAAAAAGAGTTAGTCCTTTTGAAATACTTTCCTTATTTATGTGGAATCCTTAAAGTTAAAGCCCTTTTTACCAAATTAAAATATACAGAAAAAGTCTGCAAAAAATATGGTTGTTTATGCACTAATGGGTCTTCCCATCTGGCTGTTCTACAGAGCCTACTATTCCAGACGTTTCAACCGCATTTCCTGGTCGGGTGTGGGTAATCTACATTTCACTCTCTATTCCAAGCTGAGTTTTGCAAAAGGACGGGGCGATGAGGGGTTTTAAAAAAAAACTTTTATGAGTACAGAGCTCTAAGGTTTTAAAGTTTGGGGCAGTAGCAAAGATAAACAAGCTCCGTGCGCAGAAAAGACACACGGGATTAGGCCACCTTTGGTTTACGGGGCAGTTGGAGCCTTTAAGCAGAAGGGATGGTTGTAACCAGGGAAGCTTGTGTCACTAACAGGAATAAAATCTCTCAAAAACGCTAAAATGGAAAAGTAAAAAAAGCAATTATTTCATAGTAGCCCCTTTTTTCCTTATTTGCGTTGTTTTTTTTTTTTACTCGATAAATTTTCCAAAACAGGGTTTGGGATTAAAGCTGTAGAGGCTCGGGCAAAAAAAAAAAAAAATCTTTGCAGGCTTCCTAACAACTGATTTTCTTTTCCCTTACTTTTTTACATTTAAATTTCAATCCAAAATAAGGGTATGTTTGTTTGAAATATAAAATATATAATATTTAAATATATATATAAATTTATAAATTATATTATAAAAAAAAAAAACAGAAGAACCAAAAGGTTAAAAATAAATACAAACAAAAATGTTAAATTAAAAATAAAACAAAAAAAAAAACAAAAACAGGTTTCACCACACTTTTACCCAAAAAAGGGTTTAAAACATCCAAGTTTTTTACAAGGACTACATTAAAATGCATCTGGCATTTCCCCCCAAAAAAAAAGGGGTTTTTTTTGTGGGACTAGGTTTTAAAAGAGTGGACAACGAATACATCTCACAGGCTATCCCCTACAGAAAATAGCATGTGATATACCAGCTAACTAATTCCAATTTCTATTGGAGCAAAGCCAGTTTAATAGTACCATAATATGGGTGCATTTCTGTATCCACATGACGACCACAAACGCTATGTTTCTAACAGTATTTGTGGTAGGGCACCCATATTCCACTTGTGTCAAGGCCATCTTTTCCATTGGGCACACTAGGCAATTGACCGTGGGCCCCAGGTGGTTTGCTTATTTAACTGTGTGTTTTTATGATGTGCAGACAGTTAAAAACCATGGTGGAGAAGGGAGCCAAAGGCTCCCTGCTCTGCCAAGTAGTTTTGTAGATTGCAGGCAAGCGGTGTCCAGACATAAGTGGAGTGATAATATGAGAGTGCTTGGGGGTGGCTAGAGGCAATGAACTAGTGTGATGTTATGAAGTTGGGCAGGGAACACTGCAGAGTTATGCCCGGGGGCCCATAATGCTGTTAAGATGGCTCTGACTTGTGTGGAAAAGTCTGCAGTAATGCATTTGCTCACCACTATACCCTATTGCAAAATAAACTATAAATTATCTTTTATTACACGTGGCAGGGTTAAAGAACAAATATTTTATATAGTAGTAATTCCTGTTTGACCTGCCACATTGGCAATAAAAAGAGCAAACAGTGACTAATTTTACAAAATATTCCTCAGTTATAAAAGAATCAAATGCACTAGCAGACTTTTAATAGGTTTCATAAATTGTTTCACTGGGAGTGATGACAGATGGGTTTATGTAGAGGACCACCTTTGTTTTTTATGAAATTAGGGTGCTGCATTAAAATCATCTGTATGATGGTTCATGCAGCACATCAGTATAATAGAAGAGCACGTTACATCTGTCCTGCTCCAGTGACACACTATAGGAGCTAAAACTGGTGTCTACAAGCTGCTGATAGCTACCCTTTTGGAGGCACTCGTGAAGTGCTATCCCTTAAGAATGTGTGCATAGTTATGTGTGAAAATACATGGTTTTCTGCTTTAACAATACTGATGTGCTGAAAGGTGGCACTGGTACAAAGGGCTCAGGGGCTTGACATTCTCTTGAACTAAGAAGGCAGCTTTCTTAAAGCTAGGAATTTGTGCATAGTGTTTAAACAATGGTATGAAGTACTCACGGACTAGAAGCCATATTTAAGCACCAAGGAACAGACAATTAATGAAAAGAATCCAACAAAATGAAGCCACAACAAAGCAAACCTTCTAATTAGTGTGAAACGTTCAACAAAGCTGCTTCTTTAATAATTGTTATTAAGTGGGTTGTACATTTTTTCAGCACAGTGATGATGTGAGGGCTCAGGGACAGATCCTATTGTTGGGGAGAAGATTTGCCAGTTGCACTGCCCTTGTTTGTTTGTGTTTTTGGGATTTCCAGGGTATTACAAATGGGTTCCCAGGAGTGTAGAACAATGAAAGGGAAACCTAGCTACTACTGTGGCAAGTACAGTAATATACATAGGCATCTTGTACAGAGGATATTTTTACCCTACACTGAAAAACATATAAAGGTGATCCCCACCACACCACATCAAGCTCATTGGCCTACATGAAATCTGATGCCCATGCTGATCAGAGATGGACTTCCATTGCATTCCAACTGCACTGAAAAAACATACAAGATGGACTATTATCACATGTTGTAGAACACCACACGGCGAGTGAGAGACACAGACGTAGAGTTTAAACAACTCCAAGACCAGAAAAATTAGCTATGAAGCAGAAAAATGTCATGAACATCAGCCCCTTAAAGAGGTTGTCTCACTACACTGATTCATATCACCTCAATCCTGTTTTCTTGGTTTAATTTTGAATTCAGGGGCGTGTTTACTGGCTTCTACTTGGCTACAGTAGAAGCCAGGTCTGTAGCTACAGCAACCAGTGCTGGCAGCCTATCAGGAGAGATCAAACAGGTCTGTAGCTATAGCAACCTGAGGAGCTGATGCAGCCCATACAAGAGGGGATATCTAGGAATAGGTAGGACACTGTTAATGAACATATATTACAAAGTGACTTGTTTTTGCAAGATCTTTAACATAAAAGGTAATCTTTGTAGTGAGACAACCCCTTTAAGACAGTCTGGTGGCTTCAGGATACATTATTTTCAACCATTGTTGGTCTTCCCTTCGGACTTTGTATCTTGTAACCACACGTGCCATACAATGTCACAAACACTCCCATGTTCTGTGATTGACTGGAATATCCAACCAATTATCATGAACATTTTACTTCTATATTATATATATTAGTGATGTGCATGCAGTTTTGGTGGTCTAGTAGCACCTCTCTACAGTACAGTCAGGTCAGGACCGCCATCAGGAATTTCAGGGCCCAAACAGCCAAACTGTTTGGGTCCTCCCTCCCTCCCCCAAAAAATAGGGTAAACGTCACTGTTTTTTGAGTTTCAATTGTTTGGGAACTTACCATGTGATATTAGTAATACGTTATCTCTATTTTGTGGGTCAGTAGAATGCTGCCGATATCTGATTCATAAAGGGTGTTTAATGTGATTTTATTTGTATCATTTTTCGTTTTAGGGTATATATGACTTTTTTTATGGTGGTCATTTTTAAAAATAATATATTTTTTAAATCTTTTTTTTGTGTCTCACCTGGGTAATTGTACAAGTTATTGCTAGTACAATATGCTATGGTACTTGTGTACTGTAGTATATTGTCATTCAAATGACAGATTGTAGATTGTAAGCCCTCGCGGGTAGGGTCCTCTCTCCCTCTGTACCAGTTGTTAGTTATTAATTTGTCACCTTTGTACTTGTTTGACCTATGTTATGTATGAAACCTGAATGTACAGCGCTCTGGAACTAAGGGCGCTCAAAAATAAATAAATAATAATAATAATAATAAATGATCCCCATCATACCTTGCCTCTGGCCACAATTAGCTTATATAGCTAGGTTAGGTAGGTAGACCTGTCAATGGAATAAACATCCTGCAAAAGTTTCTGTGAATGTAAATGTAGTTTTTTTACAGGAGGCAAACCAGGCAGAAAAGTAAAAAGTTAAAGCCGCAAACTAAGCGCTTCTCTCTACACAGTAACAAATTAACAGTGTGTTCCCCTCACCTATTCCTGGGAGAAGGATGGCAGGGACGACCTCTGGGACATCTTGCCACTAGCGTAGCAACCACAGGGCGTCTCTTCCAGGGCCACCAACAGTGCCCAGATGCCACCCGACTGCACCTTGACCAGATGCCAGCGCACAAAGAAAAAGGTATAGCCCCAGCCCACTGCCTAGCTCGTAATGGCCACCATCAGCATACACTCTACACACACACACAACACTACAAAGACACTATATACAAACATTACATAAACATATACACTAAATAGGCACACAAATATATACACAAACTATATATGCATGCTCATTATATATGCACACAATATATACACAATATATACACAATACATATGCACACAATATATACACAATACATATGCACACACAATATATACACAATACATATGCACACACAATATATACACACAATACATATGCGCACACAATATATAAACATTACATTGGCACACAATATATATACCCATTATATATGCAACAAACAAATAAACACGATTTAGATGCACACACAAACATTATATACACACACTTTATACTCAGACACATTATACCTACACTGCACACACATACTTTACATACCATTTATAACAAACAGACCTGCTCTTTACATCTACCAGGATGAGTGGCTCCAGTCCTCAAAACAGAAAATGACTTTCAGCAGCTCTTTGACTGTTATAGGTAAAGACGTGCTTTATCTGTGTTAATTATTTGAAGAATTTTATTTAATCTCCCTTTTGCAATATGTCAGGGTCATATTTTTGGGCCTCAAAATACCAGTTTTCTATAACAATTAATATTGTGTGTTAAGAGACCACTGTCACCCGGCTTACCCTGATCGCATCACCTCATGTCCGAAATCCGATTTATCTTAGTCTGATTTAACCCATGGTATCTGGACCTGCCCAGTTTCTCACTCCTTCTGGGAGGGAATCATCCAGTTGATTCATTCTAAGTTTAAGGCAATGTTCACACGGCTTATTTCAGAATGTATTTACGTCGGATTGCCGATCGTAAATACGTTCCGAAATCAGGTGCAAATCAGTTTCAAATAAGTATCACTAAGTGTGGCACGTATTTGGAACGGATTTCCCGACGGATTCACCATCTCCAATCATTACAGTTGGTGAATCCGTCCGGAAATAATTGACATGCACATTGTTTTTGTGGCCGGATTGCGGCCGCAATCCGGAACGGAAATAAGTGTCGTCTTAACGACGACACGTATTTCCCATTAAAATCAATGTAAAACGGCCAGTTACTTGTTTGTAATGGATTTGCGGCCGTAAATACGGCTGCAAATCCGTTGCGAAATAAGACGTGTGAACGAGGCCTTAGACTAAACTACTACTCGATCCCCAGCAACTCCTTTTTAATAGTTCCCCCCAGACACTAACAACCAACCAATAATCCATATTATACTCCTAGCAGCCAAAAGGGGGTTACGTAATAGAGGCTGTCACCTATTGTTCCCTCCACTGACAAGATTTTACAAATGGTTAAACAATACGCACATCTGGAAAAACTAGACATGCTTAGAACAAAAGAGACACAGACAGAAAAATGCTTCAAAAAATGGGGATTTTTTAATTGAGGTATGTTACTCAGACCGTGAAATCCAGAACTTCATGGAACCTTTTGTTTTTATGACGTGGTACCTAACTTCAGCTCTTGCAGGTACGTTGGGCAGACTAAAAGTTACCCCGTAATCACCAGCCCTAAAATGCCGGCCCCAACCTACGTCCGCAGGCTTATCTTTCTTACCTAACCGGAAAACCATATCGTACAACCAAGAGGGAACTAACCTCGATGTTTTGTTTCTCTTATGCAACAGGGCGTTGTAAACGTGGTTGTAAATGTTACTATTGTTCATGTCAATATTATTTCGGCATGTTAACGACCCTTGTGGGTCCTATTCTATTTTATACTTATGTACTAGGATTCTGAGTCTACAACTTGATGCTTAACATTTTGATGTATCTTTCTATTGTCAGGTCTCTCACTGCATTTTACTTTATATTGTTTTGTTAATTAAGAAACGTCAATAAAATATATATATATATATTTTTTTAAAGAGACCACTGCACACACCCAACACCTTGTTTTAAGGATTTATCTGAAAGTACAATTATGCATTAAACTGAAAGAATATTTAAAACTTTCTTATTTCTTTGGAATTTATTTTCTTTATTATGTATCAGATGCCCCATAGCCTGAGCAATGCATGATGTAGAGCAGTGTTCCCCAACTCCAGTCCTCACGCCCCACCAACAGGTCATGTTTTCAGGATATCACACAGAATGCACTGACAATAGTGAAATCACCTGTGCAATACTAAGGACAGCCAGAAAACATGACCTGTTGGTGGGCCTTGAGGACTGGAGTTGGGGACCCCTAATGTAGAGGACACCCACTAAGTATAGAGAAATCAGATGTATGGAACTAAGCATTATACAATAGCCATCACTAGGATAATATGCCATGGAAGCCATTTAGTAATGCATTTGAAGAAAGATTTGATCAAAAGTTTTATGTGTAATCTGGTAATAAATCACTGAGCTGGCCTAAATGGATGGGGAGAGGGCCATGTCTAAGAGAGTTCCGAATATAGCTGAGCACACTAAATTAGCAAACGTAGTAATTTTTTTTTTTTTTTACTAAAGAGCTGGCGATACACTGACAATATTGGAAAGGATGGAACAGTTTTATCTTAGGCTAAGGCAGAACCGTCCCCAAAACCGGTATATTATCGTCTTTTCAGTGGTTTTGGGGGACGATTCTGTCCACTTTTTGTGGATTCGGCTGCCATTGAATAGCACAGCTTCCACCAAAAACCGGGTAGAAGATTGTGTACATTCTGAGTTCAGAATGCCGGCAGTTTGGAAATCTGTTCTACTGAAAATCCGTTCAGTGTAGACTACTGGGCAGATTTTCTAGTAAAGTCTATAGGGAAGGTTGCTTGTCTGTTTTCAGCCGGTTTCCAAATCTGCAAAGCTTGCCTTGTAGACGTAGCCTTAGGGCATTTTCACACGACTGATTTGAACGCGGTTATGGCCGCAGGTTCCGACGTGGTTTCTGCGGCCAAAACCACGTCCAAATCGCGCCCAGTTTATTAACATGGTTTCCTATTGGAAACCGCGTTAATATTCACACGCCGCAGGTTTGGCCGCGGCCTTGCCGCGCGTGTTTGAGAACTCTCCTGTCAACTCTTGACAGGGAGTCCTCAGCGCGGCGGCCGCGTGGTGTTGCCGCGGCTGGTGGCGCGGTCTTCCCCCTGTCTACTAATTTGCATGGGGGCAAACCCTCGCCGCAAGCCTCGCCCCACTTGCGCCGCGACCATGCCCCCAGCCAGTGCCACAAACCCGCGTCGGGAGACGCGAGTTTGCGGCGAGGTTAGGACGAGGTTTGGCCGCGGGAACCACGGCGAAAGCCGCGGCCAAACCCGCCGTGTGAACAGGGCCTTATTATCGCAAGTAATTTTATAGTAAACAGTGTTTCTTTCTTTTCTTTTTGTATGTAAGAAACCATATTTCAAGGCCTGCTACTGGTTGACAAGGTCATGGTTCAAGCCATGGTTCATGTTGGAAAATCATTCCCAAAGATCACCGCTGGTTTTGTGTTTGAAAGTCTACAATGTTTTTTATGCTGATTTATGTTATATGGAGATAAAGTTTAGGAAAATACAATTCTCTCGTCCCACTCTTCCCACTACTGTACTCCTTCATGAAAAATGATATCGTTTTGGTGCGTTACCATCTAGTAAACAGAATAGCTGAGAACGTTTGGGTGAAGCTATATTATGTGCATCTACTCAATAAAGAAAAAAATGACCCAGCACCGTCATTAATGCAAAAGCAAGATCATAGCAGAATAAGTTATTAGGTCCTGGTGAATTAATGTTTAACTGCAATAAAGTCAAACCTGAATGAGGCAATTAATCAGAGGCAGGAGAGAAGGGGGAATAGCTGTCTTTGATTTTATCCCATTCTGAATAAATGAGCATAGCGACCTTCACAAGATGTCCGACAGTCACACAGGTGCTGTGGTATGTGAGGAAGGGAAAATGCAGCTTCCTTTTGAGGACTGAACAAAAGATCTGATTTGCATCCTTACATTAGAATTTAAGCAGAAGCCATTTAATAAGAAACAGAGGCTGAAATAGTCATATAAAGAGGAAAGTAGACATCGTACTATTATTGGCAGATTATGCCGTTGTTGACTAGATCCATTGAAAATCTAATAACTGTGGGGCCTGGCACATCCTCAGCTGCTTTCAAGGTTTCAGCAGGAAATGTTTGCCTATCCAACCCTGTCTCTTGGAAATTAGTGACATTAGCTTTCTTGAACTACATACATTCAACCAAGCTTAAAGGGGTATTCCCATCAAACGGATTTCACTCTTTACAGCTGCTTCAGGTTCCACATCATGTGCAAGTTGTGGGCTTGTCTACAGCATTGACTGACATATCAGCTCTGCTAGTTACTATTCCTAGCTGTGCCTGATTCCTAGCTGTACCCGCTATTTGGGGTCCCCTCCCGCCCTCCCGGGGGAGTTGGCATTCCTCCCGCCGTCTTGCGCCGCCGGACCGCTCCTACAGGCGGGTGAAGCGGCCGCTCACCCGCCTGCGGTCTCACTGTGCGGGGAGGAGGCAGGAGGGATCGCTCCCTCCTCCCCCTGTATGTACGGCGCCGGTGTGTGCGCCGCACATACAGGTCAGCGGCGCAGGGGAAGTGACGCGCGGCTGCTCTCACTTCCCCCTGCACCGCTGAGGAGATCGGTCGGGAGCTGGCAGCGCTGCAGGAGCCTGGTAAGGTAAGTGGATTTTATTATTTTATTTTTATTAGCTTTAGGGGGCTCTACCTGGCTAAAAGAGAGGGCAACTACCTGGCAACAATGGGGACATCACCTGGCAACAAAGGGGGCACTACCTGGCAAACAGATGGGGGCACTACCTGGCCAACAGATGGGGGCACTACCTGGCAACAGAGGGGACATCTACCTGGAAAACAGATGGGGACATCTACCTGGCAAACAGATGGGGACATCTACCTGGCTAACAGATGGGGGCACTACCTGGCTAACAGATGGGGTCACTACCTGGCAAACAGCTGGGGGCACTACCTGGCAACAGAGGGGGCACTACCTGGCAACCAATGGGGGCACTACCTGGCTAACAGATGGGGCACTACCTGGCTAACAATGGGGGCACTACCTGGCTAACAATGGGGCACCTACCTGGCTAACAATGGGGGCACTACCTGGCTAACAATGGGGGCACCTACCTGGCTAACAATGGGGGCACCTACCTGGCTAACAAAGGGGGGCATCTACCTGGCTACAGAGGGGGCATCTACTTGGCTACAAGGGGGCATCTACCGGCCTGTAAGGGGCACTACCTGGTTATGGGGGGCTACTACCTGGCTATAAGGGCATCTACCTGGCTTTCTTCCAAAGCCGTTATGCAGTTAGGTGGAGTGGGTGTGGCTTTTTTGAAGGGGCGTGGCATACCGTCAAGATGGGCGTGTCCATGCAAATTTTTGCCGCGGCGCGCGTAGCGCACCGCCCACTGAAGTCTCCTGCTTTTTCGTTTTTAAAAGTTGCCAACTATGAGATAACAGTGTTACTCAACAGCTGCAGGATAGCATAAGGCTATTGTTTAGGAACTCTAAGGCAATGTTCACATGGCTTATTGCCGACGTAATTGCGTGGACGGATTTCGCCCCGCAATTACACCGGCTGCCATGCAAGGTGGCGGGGGGGGAGGCGGAGCAGCTCGCCGGCCCCATAGACAAGCATTATTCACGGCATGTACACGCTGTAAATAATGTGCATGTCACTTTCTCACCCCGCGGCGTATTCGCCGAGCAGGGAGAAGAGTCGGAATCCATAGTTTCAGCCGTATCGGAGCGCAAATACGGCTGAAATCAGTCCCAGAATAAGCCGTGTGAACGAGGCCTAAGGGTTTGTTCACACGGCATATTTGCGCTTTATACGCGGCAAAATGCACGCCGCAATTACGGTAATTCATACCTCTCATAGAGAACTATAAATTATGCCTCATCTCTCTGGGCATACAATACGATTGTATCGTATGCCCAGGGAGAGAAGTGACATGTCAATTGTTAGCGACGCGTGCGTGTGATTGGGGCCGGCTGATCAGCGCGTGCTTCAGAAATACACGGCGTACTGTGGCGCGCACAATACGTGCCCCAGTACGCCTTGTGAACATACCCTTAAGGATTTACGTTTTTCTCTGAAAGATAACAGCAGAGACTGAGAAGCAAGCATCTGTCTTGCTGAAAAGACTCGGCAGGGAATACTGTCATCAGCTCAGCCACTCGCAGAGCAGAGAGGTGGTCGTTAACCTTCGGAGTTTTATGTAGACAAGCAGGAGATAGAAACTGCTTTAACTCTGAAATTAAGCAAAATCAGAACAGAAATGTATTTGGCAATAATGTTTATCTACATGATTAAAGCTATTTTAATGTTATGGAATACCGCTTCATTGACCTTACTGTAAGGGAAAACAGAATAATAACCGATCATCTTTCATCTTATTGTTTTGGCTATCATGACTGATACTAGTATAAAATAGTGATAGATAAAAAGTAGATTGCAGTGGGGGAGCCGTAAATCTCAATGTTTGACCACCAGGCTGTTATTTTGGTGGCAAATGCAAATAAGGGGTAAAGTATCTTGTCACATGTTGTGTTTTTAGTAGTCCTGTCACAAACTTTCATTGACAATCGATTTGGGAACAGTGACCAATGCTTTTCACCCAAGGGAGACTAGCACACTTTTATGAGTAATATCGCGCTCCAGCACACAGCTCGGAATGGGTGGACGAACAGTGTGGTCATATGAACTATGGTTATTGGAGTGATTACAATTTGTAAGTAAATTGCCTACTGGTGAAAGATTTTCAAAACTCACTAGCCATAACCCCCCACCCCACACATCCTCCACAACTTATTTTGGGGATTGCCAGGTTTTGTAGTGCACTAGACTATGTTATTTGGCCTGTAAGGGGCAAAAAGAAATCTGATAAATGGAAACTACACACCACGATAGATAAATTCTACTTTGAATTCTTTTTTCATCAAGAGATGAGCTGAAAATTTGTACTGTTATTTATCTCTTTTCACCAGGTGGAATCCCAAAAATGAGGTGACTGAATTGCACCAACATCTCGGTAATCTCAGAGTGAGTCACAAGCATCTTCTGAGAGTGAAACTAGTGTCGGTTATGACAGAAAGGATAAACATCAGATGGCTTCATGTGAAAGAATGTAAGTTACGGTAAGAGATCACAGAAGACAAGTGAAGGGTTTATTTCACTTTTTTCCAGATGTAAACTTTTTTTGCAATCAGCATGTATATCGATGTTTGACATGTACAAGTAGGATTGTATGCTATATGCAAGTATAATTGAACAAAGGACACTAAAATAAGCAGAAACCATATTTGTGAATTGGATCCTCAGCGTTTTAACTACGGTCTGTTTTTCAAATGATAAAAGTAATGTACAGAGACCATTTTAGACAGCTGATCATTCACATGGTTTATTGATCAATGTCAACAGAACATATGCGGGCCTCCTCTACGACGCTCACCACTAGGAGAAGAATGGGCTTTTTTATGACTAATTTTGCTGTAGGAGACAGTTGGTGGCAATGAGGGGTGAGCAGGCCGTCAATGCACATTGCTCTCTCTATTGTAGTCTTTTTTTTGTACTTCTGTATATGCCATAAATATTGTCATAAGGACCAGTTTATTAGATAGGAATGACAACTATTAAATTATATCCATCAGCACATTACCTTTCTGCACTTCCAAAGTACAGGCTACGTAAAGGGGTTGTCTCACTACAAGGATTGCTTTTTATGTTAAAGATCTTGCAAAAACAAGTCACTTTGCAATATATGTCCATTACCAGTGTCCTACCTATTCTGAGATATCCCCTCTTGTATGGGCTGCATGAACTCTGCAGGTCGCTATAGCTATAGACCTGTTTAATCTATTCTGATAGGCTGCCAGCACTGGTTGCTATAGCTATATACCTGGCTTCTACTGCAGCCTAGTAGAAACCAGTAAACACGCCCCTAAATTCAAAATGAAACCAAGAAAACAGGACTTAGGTAAGGTGAATCAATGTAGTGAGACAGCCCCATTAAACCGCACATGTTCTATGATACATTTCATTTCCAATTATGAATACAGTACAGAAATTCTAATAAAAGAAATTTTGTAAAAAAAAACAAAACAAACAAACTGTGTAGCTGCTTTTCCTACCATAGGAAACGTCTCAGCTATCTGTTAATTTCCTTTCCCTACCTTATGCTGCTTTCAGGTACATACAATCCATTGAGAGGCTCCACTCAAGGAAGGAAATCTAAGTCGAATCATTATAGATAACTTATATGCTGTCAGACACTCGCTCTAAGCCCATTTGATCTGGAGCCCTCACAGATCTGGAGAAAAAAAGGGGCTGAAGCACGGAATTAGCGCAGTAACCAACTCTTTACCATTTGTTCATACTTGGTGGCATTCCCAGGCACTCATTGTGTAGGGGAACTGCAGCATTACCCCTTTCAGATATAGTTGGTGGTGCCCCTGTGATGGGAACGTTTTGAAGGGAATGCAGCCCTTAAGCAACAATGTTTTAGATCAGAGGTCAGTACTCTAAGATTATGTGATGGCAAATGTGAAGATTAAGTGATGGCAAACCTAGAGATATCATTTTCTAACATAGGAATATGTCATAAAAAAATGAAGACTAGCACTGAACAGTAGCATATAGCCATACATACAATCCTCCTATATATAGAGGAAATCCTTAGAGCCCAATAAAGGTAGATGGTGAGATAAAAATGATTGTGCATGTAGGATTATAACATTGGATCAACCTTTGGATCCTCTAGGAAATCAACATACAAGTTCAGTCAGTCCTAGAAGTCTTCTTTTTTATCCAATCATATAGAGCTGGCTACACGTAGACTAATGTCAGCCAAACTTACAGAATTTGCCAGGACCAGTCAACCACCTAATGTGTATTGGTGTCTCATGAATCTCTCCCAAAGACAAATTTGGAGACAGATAAGAACCAGGTACTTGGATTTCAACTACCTGTTCAGAATACATGCATACTCAGTTGAGCTGAGCGTGCATCTGTATGTGTGAATCAGAAGCACAATGGGCATTCTGTTGCCAGCTATCTTCATGTTTAAGGCCGACTTCACGGCCTAAGCCAGTGGTCTGCAAAGTGCAGATCTCCAGCTGTTGGGGAACTACAACTCCCAGCACATATTATAGGATAGCTTTACAGCCTGGCACCAGCTAACAATGCATAAGAAATATTAATTCATAAGGCCTAAATGCTGGTCTCTCATTATGGCAGATATTGCACAACTGGTCAAGAGACCTCAGGACCATTAAAATACATTAGTCTGTAATTACGATGGCATCAAATAAACACATAGGGACAGATTTACTCAGTCCTGAATTTCATTTGTCATTCTAAGTCGTGAGGACACTAGAGTAAGATGCAACAAATTTATTATGAAGCAAAGGCCTCTTAATAGATAAGTCGCACTGTGGCCCTCTGCGTGACAGAAATTTAAATCTATGCCAGCAATGAGCTTGTGTAAATTTGTGCTATAACTTACACCAGTTTCAAAGGCAGACAGTGAACCCCTTCTCTGTTGGTGACATGCTATGAAGGGATAGGAGAGCAGATCTCAAATATAAAGTCGCATGGTGATATGAACTATAAAAGTTATTATCTTTCTACACACTAAAACACATTTTTATTTAGTGGGGCAGCTCCTTTAATAACGTTTATCTAGAATACTAAATTGTACCCAAAACCTATGGGTGAATGATGCCACTGAGCTCTGCCACATATATATACTATTATATATATATATATATATATTATATATATATATTATATATTATATATATATATTATATATATATATATATATATATATATATTTATATATATATATATATATATAAGGTCTTATTAAAAATAAATGCTCCTTAACATGCTTCTACCAACATTTACCTATGAATAGTGCATTTAATACAAATTTGCATCATTTCTATGCCATAGGATCAAAGACCTAACACATATTTCAAGTAAAAAAAACAAGGAGTGATATGTAACATAGTCACATATAGCAAATTGAATGTTGCGGACCAGCTCTAATGTAGGATAAACGAAAGGTAAATGTAGATGCAGACCGGGCTTACTTAAAAAGCGATTTTGCTACATTTATTGTAACCTTTTAAAAAGTAATACAAAATAGACTTGTGAAACCCACAGCTACGGGCTAGTGTGACCAAACAGTCGACGCGTTTCGGGTCACGTGACCCTTACTCATAGTCACATATAATCTCAAGTCTGAATGCACACAAAGTGTTAGAAAGCAATAAGGCACAAGGACACAAAGCAAGACACATATTCTAGCCATCATAGGTCTGCCTGTTCATCTTACTGGAGGCTTGTTTTATTATTAGATTTAGTATTTGCATGCATCTTACAAATCTGTTATATTACATTAGCTATACCTACATTTTGTGACAAATGCTGCCACCAACTTACCTCACTCATGCTTTGCACTGGCAGTAACTCACCAGGAGGCTTTCAAAGTATCCAAAGGTTAAATGATCATACAATGAGAGCCCAGACGAGCAGCATATTGGCCAGAATGCTACTCCGTGAAGACCTCAGGTTTACAGTGTATCATTTGACCCACTTCCTCATACACTGAATCATTTCTGCCCCCCTCAATCACTTTCAGTCTGAGTAATATGCGGTTCTGCTGTGACCGGGGTGATGTTAACCATTTCTTGGTAAAATGAGGAAGATCAGGCATCTCACATGGTACAGAGAGAACGGATATTCTTAGTCATTTCACCAACAGTTCACCTCAATGCCACAGATGAAAAAACCCCTCTGCACACTTTCAGAGTCTGACAAGGAAGTATGCAGGAAGCGCAGTATACCAAGGCATATTAAACAGACGCAAGCCAAAAGCTAGATAATGGCTCAATTTTTAGGGATTTTTTCTTCCCCAATTGGATTTGATACATTTTGATAGGGAGATTTCAATACGATTACAGCAGTTTTCTGTGCCCCAACATCAAATCCCGGAGACTGGATGGTATGATTTACATTTTCTTAACATCTCATTTCTGTTAAAAAAGAAAATGGACACACTCCATGCCCTCTGCATGAAGAGGCTGGAGCAACAGGAAGGGCTCTGACCAATGCCATTTAATTCTGTTCAGGGATAATGTACTGCAACATGGGCATAATACACTGCAAAAATAGGCATAATGCACTGCAAAAATAGGCGTAATGCACTGCAAAAATTGGCGTAATGCACTGCAAAAATTGGCGTAATGCACTGCAAAAATTGGCATAGTCCTAGACCGTGACATCATCACATACACTATAACACAAGCAAAGCCCTAGACCATAACATCTTATACACTGCGACATAGGCATAACCCTAGAAAAAGAGATCCTCAAATACACTGCAACATAGGCATAGTCCTAGACCATAATATCATCATATACACTATATAGAAAAAATATATGTAAGTCCGCTCACCTCTTAAACATAGTGCTCGCGTGTGGGATAGAGCTGGTTACGGCCACCGCCCAGTGGTTAACAGACATGCAAGAAAAATGCAGGAAACCGCTGCAATATCCACCGCTGATGAGTTTAAAAAATATTGATGCTTTATTAATTCTTCATTAAAAAATAAAGGTCTGAAAAAGACAATGAAACATAAACTAATAACGATAACGGCTTATGGGAAAAACAGCTGACGCGTTTCGGAAGAAACCTTTCTTAGTCGTAGCTACGACTCATCAGCGGTGGATATTGTAGCGGTTTCCTGCATTTTTCCATCATCATATACACTGCAGCAAAGACCTAGACTGTGATATCATTACATAGAATAGGCGGAATGGTGACCCAGTGGTTAGCATTGTTGCCTTGCAGCGCTGGGGTCCCAAGCTGAAATCCCACCAATGACAACATCTGCAAGGAGCTTGTATGTTCTTTGTAATGGGTGAGCGGGTAGTGGACTCACTGGACTACTGCCGGGCCTGCTTCGAGGGAGCGGAACTAAGTGGCCATCAGCATCTTCACAGAGCCTTAGATGGTAAGGATGGCTTACCCCAACAGCCACCAGGTGCTACCTCAGAGCAGTCCCCGCAGTGGCAGCTGACCAAACAGGCCAGAAGTGCCAATGTTAGGCACCAACAGGATAAGGGACCAAGATAGAGCAGACTAGGAGTAGATATGTGCAGGTACAGAACAGACAAGGACAGGACTAAACAGATGCCAAACAGGAAGGTTAAACGGAAGGCAAGGTACAAAACATAGACTGACTGGACACAACACCAAGAACATGAGCAGAGACTTAAGACCACAAACAAGACAGCATGTGCACACCAGACTACTAACAAACAAGAGACAAAACAACAACAGACTACAACACAACATGTGCCTACAACATGCAACAACAAGGATCAGACAGGGAGTGCCGGGAGAAGCAGGCTTATAACCACACAGGTGGAAGGGGATTGGCAGGGAAAGCCCAACCCCGCTGCAAACTGTGGGTATATAGGAGTGCAAGATGTGGCCGCCGCCCTCTATAGAGAGACAAGGAAATAGGGCAACAGCCAAGATGGAGGAGCCAGCGGGGGAAAAGCCACAGAGCGACCGCAAATGGGTAAGCAGCGGCGACAGGAGCATTCACAGTGACAGTGGCACCGCAACAAGAACCAGATCTGCGATAGGAATACAGGTACGGCTGCGGTTCGCAGCAGAGGCCGCGGCGTAAGGACAAGAACACGGCCTTGTCCGCGGCCCAGAACAGAGACCGCGGCACGGACTGTGACATTCTTCCTGGGTTTGCGTGGGTTTCTTCTGGGTACTCCGTTTTACCCCACACTTGAACAACATACAGATGGGTGAATCTGGAATTTAGATGCTGAGGACAGGGACCAATGTGAATAATGACAATTTCTGTACATCGCTGTGGAATATAACAGCGTTATATACATTAAAAAAAATAAAATAAATACACTGCAGCAGAAAGCACAGGCCTAGTCACACATATTGCAGCAAGGACATGGCCCCCCACCATGACAATCATATTCACTGCAGCAAGGGCATGGTCCTAGACTATGACATCATCACATACACTGCAGCAACGGCATGGTCCTAGACTATGACATCATCACATACACTGCAGCAACGGCATGGTCCTAGACTATGACATCATCACATATACTGCAATAAGGGCAAAGTCTTATACCATGACATCATCATATACACTGCAGCAAGGGCATAGTTCAAGGCCGTGACATCATCATATACACTGCAGCAATGTGGTGGTCACAGGTTGTGCATTAAGATTGGTAACAAGCGATATATTGCCTTTGTGGAAGACTAATAGTACAATAACTATTATGCTGAAAAGTCTGCGGACCGGTCTGTGCACTATGTAAGGTAAATTTACTGTTCCAGTCAAATGGCACCTGGCACAATGCCGGTTTCCACACAGACTTTCATGAGACTCAGAACATTGCAGTAGAACACTTCTATTTTGCAGTAAGAAGCTGACATCTTTGTAATTATGCATCTGATAAGTCAAAGTGATTATGAAAAATCTGTGATAAAATTCTCAAATTAAGAATGACTAGAAATATGACTGAACTGAAATGAGAAAATCATCAGCAAGCTTGGGAAGGAACTCTCAAACAGAATAATGAAAATCCATTTGAAAAGCTGAAATAAATGGCGCAGGTGCACGCTGACATGGCCGCAGAGCAAATGCAAACACACAAAATTGGATTGTATGCACGGGGGGAGTGGCTGCTTCTATTTTGCCCTTGCACTTCATCCCACCATATAAGCCATCAGAACATAGTAGAGCTGGGACCCTCATGGGCTGAAATATATGGAGGCCTGGAAAGACACCGAGACAGATGAGATTGTTTAGAGTAGAGTATGAACTGTCGTCACTTTGTCGTTGGTGAATGGGCCGTCAGTTTTGATAAAAAATGTGCGCTAAGAGCCTGCGATTTTCACGTATACTACATGCTGCAGAAGTGCACTTCATTCATACATTTAGGGCGACATTTCCCAACACGCCAACGCCAGTCTTTTGGTCTATTTTGCGCCAAAACCACTTTTGATGCCATATTCTTAATGCAAATGAACTGTCGTACACCAGAACTAGGCGCATTATATGCCGGACACGACACATTGTAATGTGATATGTTATGCACCTCCATCGCGCAATGCGCCTCGATAGGCGTATTACATACACTACTAATGATATGCTATGTGCCGCAAGTTGCGCGATGCGCCTTTTTAGGCGCATTACGTTTTCTATACAAGGTATACCTAACGCCAGATTATTGAGAGGATCGGACTTTCTGGTGCACTTTACACTGATTTAATGCGCCTAATACTGGCGTGGAAACGCCCCTTTTCTGAAATGTCGCCCTTAGTGTTTGTGTCTTAGCGTCCACAGAATATTGCTGCTCCGTTTCTGTAATGCTGCCACCTACGTTTCGTGAGAAACTACTTTAGTGTTTAGTTTATCAGTGCTGGTAACCATTTGTGGTACAGCGCAGGTGCCAACACCTCACTTTTCAGATCCCCCTCCTTCACATCAGAACGCTAATCTCTCGTCATTCCCTTCCTTGAGATTTCGCTTTTGGCCTTTACACAAAGACCTTGGGGACTGGAAGAAATAGAGGCGAGTATCTGCCACTCTCTCGTGAGATTGCAAGTTTATGTCTTCTCTGAGCTTTTCCAAGGCTGGGATGAAGCAACCTTCATTTTCCATTTATTTTTTACCATCAATACAACTGAACTTCCCAACATAAAATACTTGCTACCAGGCCTGATGTTTAGTTTTGCAGAGCCTTCAAAGAACATACTTATAAATCCAAGACACATGTACATAGGTAGATACAAGACAGCTGCAAACCAATATTTTTTTTCACAAAATTTAAATGTATTTAAATGTATTTTCCATGTCACCAACTATACATGTTTTTAAAAAAAATCCTGAAATCCTGTTTTCACTCTGGCTACTCTGTTTAATAATAGTCTGACACTTTCGGTCACATCGTTTCTCAGCAGCCTCCTCATTATCATCACAGGTAGGATTACAATCAACAGTTTCCTTATTATCATCACAGGCGGGATTACAATAAAAGGGGACACAAAGCACAGACAACACAGGATCCACCATTCAAAACAGATGATGGACATGGCTAAGCTCCTCCTCTTCCTTCACAGTGACTTCTTTCAGGTCACAGAGCATGCCCACAATACTCCCATGGAATTCAATGATTATATAGCAGCTTGGACAATGGAGGAATGGAGCATCTTAGTTATGAGAGGTTAGTAGAATTGAACTTATTTTAATCTTAAGGAAAGACGGCTTCGGGGGGCATGATTAATTTCTATAAATATATAAGTGGTCTCTACAAAAGTATGGGGAAAAATTATTTCAAGTGAAGCCCCCTCAAAAGACAAGGGGATATTCCCTTCAGCTAGAGAGAAAAGGATTCAATCTCCAGAGGAGAAGAGCGTTCTTCACTGTAAGAACTATGAATCTGTGGAATAGCCTGCCTGAGGAGCTGGTCACAGCAGGAACTGTAGAGAGTTTCAAGAAAGGCTTAGATACCTACCTGGAACTAAAGATTATTAATGCGCATGAAGCTATGGAAAATTCTGGATCCTGGCTGGTGGATGCTCTGGGGTCATAGATAGGGTCTCCACTGGAGCAGATTGGTTCTTGCCTTTTGGGTTTTAGGGCATTCATCAGTGGAAGGCTGGGCTTAAAATCCTTTTCTCTCTCCCTTCAACCACATTTTACCCACCGTTGGTTGAGCTTGATGGACATATGTCTTTTTTTAACCATACTAACTACTACTCAGCTGGCTTTCCCATAATAATATGGGCGAAATGCGCCGCAATTACGGTAATTCATAGCTCTCATAGAGAGCTATGAATTACGCCTCATCTCCCCCTGGCATACAATACGATTGTATTGTACGCCAGGGGAGAGAAGTGACATGTCACTTCTCCGCGTCGTTTACGTGCTGATAATAATATAGGTGAATGGAGTCGGCCCCATTTAAATGGAAGTAAGCGCCCCAGTACGCTGTGTGAACATATTCTAACACTGTATAAAATTACTGGATTGTTATGCTACAGGAAAACCAATAGAAAACAAACAAGAGGGGCAGACAATGTGCCTGATGTGTATTAAAAAAGCAATTTATTTGGTATTTATTTGGGCTGCGTACATTAGTCTACTTTTCATGGTTATCTTATTCAGCTGACACGTTGGTGGTCAAATGTGAAGGGAGAATGTCTCAAATCTCTCTGTGATGTAAGAACCTGTAGTCTCTCCTGTGTGCTCTGTATTAATACATAACTGTATTCCATATGAACTGACGATCCTGGAGCATCTTTTCTTAGATCCCTATGTTGTGTGAATTGTCTGTTCTTCCTCTTAGAAACAAGTTTGTTAGCGGGTGGTGGTGGGGGCCCCTGCCCAGTCGGACATCTTCCAATCAGTGGGGACAGTATAGGAACAGATACAGCCGAGGAACAGCACAACCCAGACTTATAAGAGAAGATGCTCCAGAACTGTTATTTCATGGAGAACACAAGGATTTCCTAAACACATGTCAGGAGATGTCCGTTTTCTATCTTCTTTTAGCCAACAATGAAATAAATAAGTATGCTTATAGGCATACTAATACACTACACGGTCACTGATCCTTGCTGAAGAAAAGAAGGCATAGCACCAGAGGTCATTCAGCCTTCGGTGTAGCATCCAGTGAATACAATAACGCTTTGACGCAAAGCAAAAAAAACTGCTGGAGTCTTTATAGCTCTTCACTGTCCACCACAATATGCTAATTCTCTCTTTCTTTCATGCTATGGCTTTAATATGATTTACAGGTGTGCTGATTTAATGGTATTTCCTGCTATGCAGTGCCTCGTAGTATGCAGTACCTTGTAATCAGCCCGAAATAGGTCTCCAGAGAAGTTCCCTGGAGAATTGTAACAGAGCAGGATATTAAGCAAGGATAAAAAGAATTGAAAAGTTCTCGTCGGAATTTATGATTATCCATAAAGGGCCTAAGGGAACTGTACAGACAAGGTGAAACGGGAAGTGAAAGCAGACTTAAGAGAGGACATTTCAAATGCTCACTAAGGGAAAACTGTCAGCCAAATGGCTCTAAGCTAAACTAGATTTAATAATGGGAAATATTTGTTCTGCAGAGGACAAAATGATCCTACAATAGCTTGTTTCAGGGCGTCTGCTGTATACATCAAGCATATCATAGTACATACTTAGCATCTCCGTAGCTGAAATTGAGGTTTTGCAAAGTAGTAGATAATTGGAATGAATTTGAGTGTTAATCTAGCACCACATCCATATTTCATATGGCCTAATTAGACCAGTGATGGGCAACCTTTTGAGCTTGGTGTGTCAAAATTCCCAAAAAAACGAGTATAACTCGGGTGGTGTGTCACTTCGAGAACAAAAACATAATTTCGCGATATTTATAGTTTAAATAAAAAAAAATTATAATTGTAATATAAACTGTATTCAATAAATTTTCAGCGTCCAAATTAGCCTCAAAACCCTGTCTGAAAATGAAGCACTTTTCAGATGAGGTTTTGACGGGGATTTGTTCAAGATTTGCCAACTGTTTTTTTCTGAAACATCCATACAAATTCATAGCCAAGGCTAAAACCGTGCCGAGGTTTTGAAACTCTCCATTGAGTCCTATGGGGATTTTCAGCATCGAAAACGCTTCAAGAATTGACACTTCTTTTTCAGCGTCCAAAGAAGTGTGTAAACTACAACACTGTTTTGCATAGGAATCGAAATGCACTTTTGGGAGGCTTTTTTGATGCTTCAAAATCATCTGTGTGAACATAACTTCACAGTTTCAGCTATTTTGTAGATATGCTTCTCAGGGAAGAAGAAAAGCATGAGGTTGGCACGCCTGCATGTGGGTCAGATTTTAGAATGAGCTATGTGCGGAGCACCTGTAGGATCTGACACAGTAGGGGGTTGGAATACATGGTTTCCATCACAGACAGTGCCCGATGCTCCATGGGAACAGCAGCATCCCCCCAATCACTGCATGCCAATGACAGGAGATGGCAGCCTCCTCTCCTACAAAAACTTTGATGCCCATGGATCTCTTCTGACCTCTATGTTTACATAAAATGTGCATGGAAACCCATTCACACATCCGCTCACCAGCTCAGCCATTACCTTGCCAGTCACCACTTCCCCACTGGACAGCCCAAGTTCACGTTAGCATCATGTGACATGAGGATCTCAATCCCCCATCTTCTTGCATCTGCAATCAGGGATCAAATAAAGCGGCATCATCAGCACCCACAGACCCTCAACGAATGCTTCTGCACATGCACGCTAGAGAAGATCTATGAGCCGCAACTACCCATGTGCAACACTACAGCAAATGTTTTATCCTCGGCTACTGCACCTGGCCGTACAGGAGCCGAGGATGAAACGTCCTTCTCGGCATGCGGCCCCATACTTCTCTGTATGCAGCGAAAATGGTGCTGACATGCGTGTCATAGGTTCGCCATCTAGACCATAGTGTCCAGCATTCAGACAGAACAGCACTGTGTAAAATACTAGGTTATACCACATAGTATGCAGTGAACTAACAAATCTTGTGTGGGCGCTTCACAAAACTTGAATGCAATGTGATAGATTTTGTCCCATCACAAGCCTAAGAAGAGATCCTCTGTGAGATCTATGTGCTCCAACTGAACAGATGGAGAGGGCTTCCAAAGCCTGTGAAAGACCCACCCAATGTAATAGGACAAGACATTGCTGTGCTGTAGGCATTTTTGGGGACAATAAAAATGGATTATTAAAGGATGCTGTAGCTATGCTTTTAGATTTGTAGTATTTCAGCTTGGGAGTTGAGGACTGTCTCCCTTCTGCATTACTACATCCAATCTGGGATCGAGTCTGCTACTATCTCAACTATTCTAAATTTATGAATGGATTCACCAATGGCAAAGCCCAATTAAAGCTACCTTACTTACTTAACTTTTACCTAACTGCCAATGCACGTTCACCATCATCTATGAGGTCTCATTAACATAAGAAGTTAATTCTAAAAATTTAATAATGACGCCTTCACTAGATATTATCAAAAAGAGCTAATAGCGTGTCTACTGTAGGAAAATGAGTCCAACAAAGCATTTTTAATGGATTAGATAGCATCTGGTACAGTCCCCTTCTGCTGCTATGATAGTAAGCCACCGTGTAAAATCATTAGGACATTTATTTTGAAAGCTATTACATATTTAGCTGTAGCTTGTAGGCACAAACAGGTGCTTGGACTGTCCCTGTGGACTAATAATGCACAGCAAATACAGGCAATGGCTTTCATTTCAGTGTACTGGAGCTTTATGTAAAACTTGTATTGACTCATCGGGAGGCAGATTAGAAACCCACAGCAATCAACATACGTTTCACATCTCTTCTGTTAATGATGTAACATGGGAGATGGGCAACAATATTAATAAAGGGAAACCAATAGGAGATCAAACATTTGATCATCAATGGAATGATGAGTAAATGATGCATGAAAAGAGCATATCAATCTAGTACTGCCAGCTCATCTAGCCTCTAAGGATTGCCGTGCTATAACTTCACTAATTTATTAACATGCAAATGACCTACTGGAATGTGGAAAGGGTTCTAATGACAGCAAAACAAAAATCAGGGCCAGCTGTAGATATATACTAGACTTTGGCTGTAAGGCCTGGTTCACATCTGTGTCGGACGTTCTGTTATGCCTCGTTCACACGGCTTATTTCGCTGCGGATTGGAGCCGTACTGCGCGCCGGATTTGCGCTTCAGTACAGGCTCCAATCCGTCCCTGTCATTACGGTAATCCACTGCGAGAACTATGGATTCCGTCGCTCCTCCCCGCTCGGCGAATACGCCGTGGGGGGAGAAAGTGACATGCACATTATTTACGGCGCGGACGCATTGTCTATGGGGCCGGCGGGCAGCTCCCCCGCCCCGCCCCTTATTCAAGCCGTAGTGCAGGCGGGATCCGTCCTGCACTTACGGCTTGAATAAGCCGTGTGAACACGGCCTTAGACGCCTCCGTCGTCGATTCCATCAAACATGGCAGGAAGATAGTGCAGTACTATGACGGAAAGCTGATGGACTGCATTTTAAGCAAGGGGGGCCATCAGCGCTGTTGGTGTGAAACATGAAATGGATCCAGCAGGAGTGGTCCATTTGTTTGTCAGTTCTTATGACAGCACAGAAAATTGGAAATGATACAGATGTTTATCAGGCCAAACTGTTCATTTTCTGCTTCAATGCCTGACAAGTGGGTGGGCTCCTCCCGGGATAATGTCACAGCTTTACTGAGCCAATCATAGCTCTCTTCCTGCTACACCTCCATCCCTTCTCCACGCAGGCTGAGAAACAATCACATGTCCCTGTCCTCCCAGCTTAGTTCTCATACAAGCACTGAGGGAGAGGATCCTGCTGCAACATCCTCTCTGACTAGTATTTACTATTTAACGCTAGATTCCTTTCTGGACTGGAAACATTATCGGCAATCTATCGGTTGCTGGAAGACAATAAGATATAGTCTTATTCATATAAATTACTATATAAACAAGTACAAGTATTTATGGAAAAAATTCAAATACAGCTACACTAAACAATAAGAAAAAAAGAAAATTTCTGTTGAAAAAAAAGAACAAGACATTTGTCTAGGTGTAAGACTTTCTTTGTTGCCCATAGAACCAAATCACAGCTCCCCTTTCCTTTTTTCAGAGCACTATATGGAATGAAAAGGGAGCCATGATTGGGTGCTATGGGCAACAACGATAGTCTTAGACCTAGACTTTTTCATGAGGCCCAAAGACTCCTCAGATGCACCAAAATGCCCCATGTACCCTTGAGTGGCTAATTGTCTTTTCAGCCCGTCATCTAGCGCAGCTCCATTTGCTATGGTTTTCATTTGCCCGCACGCTAATATCAGGCGCATTACAGAGCACCTGCGGCACTTTGTAATGCGCCTGATTTGGGGGGGGGGGGGCCTGCGGGAGGCGGGACACACTTGAACCGTACGAAGCTATAGATTTATAGCTTCAGTAAGGCAATTCCAGGCGTATTACTGCTGGAACAGGTAAATCACTTTCAAAGTGGTTTACCTGAGCCAGAAAGGTCATTTCTGCGCTAGAATGCACCTGATTAATGACCCACAGTAGAGCGGATTCATAAATGAGGCGCATTCTACCCTATTCTTATCCACGCAGAAAAATTGGCGTCTATGCGCCATAAATCGCCATAAATCATACATGTCGCCCTTAGTGTGCACAGACATTAACACCATAGTAATAGTGTCCTTCACAGGGGGTTTTGAATTCCATGCCGAGTTCCTTATGGTTGTGGTCCCAACCAGTGCATCTTGGGGCCAAACATGCTTTTCCAGTTATTGGCAGCCGCAGATGCTATTGTGCAAGAGGGATGTCATAGTATTACTAGTTAGGGTTTAGAACCCCCTGTCAGACATTCTGGTTTTCTCTTTTTTCCCTTTGAGTTTAGCAGGGTATAGTCGAAGTGGCACACAATTCCAGGGTTTGTGTGATGACAGAACCCCTTATAATCATAGTTGCCAACTTTCGAAAATGAAAAAGCAGGAGAATTTAGTGGGCGGCGCGCATGGGGCAGGCCCATCTTTATTTGGTAGCCCCGCCCCTTTAAAAAAAACCACCCCCCATCACCTAATGCATAACGGCTTTGGAAGAAAGCCGGTAGATCCCTTATAGCCAGGAGTAGCCCCCCATAACCAGGTAGTGCCCCCCGTTAGCCAGGGTGCCCCCCCTCTGTTAGCCCGGTAGTGCCCCTCTGTTCCGGTTGTCCCCCCTGTTGCCCGGGAGTGTCCCCCCTTTTTGCCCGGTGTGTCCCCTCTGTTTTCCAGGTGTGCCCCCACTGTTAGCCGGTAGATGCCCCTCTGTTGCCCCGGTTGATGTCCCCTTGTTGCCAGGTAGATGTCCCCTTGTTTTTCAGGTAGATGTCCCCCTGTTGCCAGGTAGAGTCCCTCTGTTGCCAGGTAGTGCCCCCCCTTTGCCAGGTAGTGCCCCCCCTGTTGCCATAGTGCCCCCTCTTTAGCCAGGTAAAGCCCTAAAAGTAATAAAAACAAATAATAAAATCCACTTCCTTACCAGGGTCCGCACGGGCCCGCTCCCGCCCCATCTCTTCACGGGGCAGGGGGAGTGGAGCAGCCGCCTCACTCCCCTGCAGCCCCGGGGTCACTTCCCCCGTCCGTTGACCTGTATGTACGGCGCACACCCGGCGCCGTAAAAGGGAAGGGGGGAGCGATCCCTCCTGCCTCCCCCCCGCACAGTGAAACCGGGGCGGTTTGAGCGGCGCTGCCCGGGCCGCTTACCTCCTGTAGGGCGGCCCGCGGCGCAAGAGTAGCGCCCACGCTACTCTTGCGCCGCGGTAATTTAAAGGGCCCCCCGCCGTGCAGGCGGGGGGAGGGAAAGCCAACTCCCGGAGGGGGAGCGACCATCAAATACGGGTCCCCCCAGCGTAAAAAACGGGAGAGTTGGCATGTATGCTTATAATGTATTCTCTCCCTTCAATAAACAAGTGTTCATGCTGAGCATACATGTTCATTCAAATTCCCAAACCACAGATCCCTGCTTTCATGTGCCACAGATGTAAATCAAATCTCCCATGAAGAAGATGACTGCTAGCTACCAGCAAATCATATAAACAATGCTTGTAAAAAAGCTGTTGGTTAATTCTAGGTGATTCCAGTCAGGTGAATGAGAAATTCATGTTAACACAGCATGAAATGTCTAGACTGGGGACTGTTGTGATGAGCGCTCCATAGAACCTCAAGTAACGAACAAGACTTTACTTGGGGCACTGTCATGTCTCGCTTTCAAGCTATCGGTAGAAGCTACAAGAACATCTCCCTGGCCAAAAGGTCTGCATTTATCCATTTTTAGAGGAAAGCCCCCTTCAGTGCATGGCACAGACTCTGGGGCAAGTCCTCTAGCCAGGCAGGGGTTACAATGCTATTTGTTAGGCAGGATGAGAGTTGCCAAACTGATTGTAGCAGGAGCATGCAGAGCGCGAGGCGTGTAAGCTCTACGGGTTGTTTACTGCATGAGCGGCTAATGTTGCAGTGCTTCCCACTGCTCGCCTCTGTATTGATCGGTATAAGCAGCGTGCTACAAAGGTCAATAAAGAAGAGAATTTCTCTATTACCGCAGTGTTTCATGAAAGTGATGATTACTATAGACACAGCATGTCTTCCAAGCAAAATCGGATAATGGGCAAAGGGAGGTTTGATGGCATAGAAAAAAAACAATGCTACATGGAATAATAAAGACCCATCCTCAGGAAACACATGCAAATTCATGGGCAGAGTGGATAACTAGGGAAGCTTTACAGCAGGCGTCCTCAAACTGCGGCCCTCCAGCTGTTGGGAAACTACAACCCCCATCATACATTTATATAATCTAGAACAGTGGGAATGATGGGAGTTGTAGCTTCCCAACAGCTGGAGGGCCGCAGTTTGAGGATGCCTGCTTTACAGCCTTTACCTGTACTTCTTATATATGCACAAGCCCATCGCCTGTACTTCCGTATGCCGCTTACACTTACCGATATGTGGTCATCTGGAAAGAAATATTTTATGTCTTAAAATATACTAATTTGACAAACCCACTTGTAAGCATACAATTATCAAGCCCATGTTCTTTGTAGACATCAGCGGTATACAGCATGGCCATATAGTGGTATACGTGTATCACTGGCCACAAGACAAAAAAAGAAATGTATAGAGGGTAGAATATGTTGTTTTCTTCTTCTTTTTTAAATTATTTTTAAGGTGACCTATTTTATAGGGAAACACAGTGTTCTATAAAAAAAAACAAAAAACACCACCTTGAAAAAGGAGTGCTCCTGCCATATCTGCCAAAGACTTAAAGGGGTATTCCAGTATACAAAACATGTAAGTATGTGGCACAAAGTAAAAACATTTAATTATTTTCAGTACTTTCCACATAATCACACACACTTACTGGCCCAAAATGTGACGTTTATAGCTTGTTACCCAGAGATATGACCTGTAGGTTCATTTCAATTTGCTGGTCGAGCATGCTCAGTGTTGGCACTAGGAGTTATAGCAGTGTAACTGAGAACTAATGTGAAAGGCTCAGCAAAAAAGGTACATAATATTAAGTGCACAAGAGTGGGAAGATTTAGGGGGTGTTCACATGGCGTATTTGCGGGGCGTTCTTCGACACGTAATTGCGCTGCACTTTGCCCTTCAAATATGGTAAAATCATAGCACTCATTGAGGGGAACGGGAGGGTGAATGAGGGCCAAGCCGCAGCGCTTTAGAAGTACACGTACGTGTGAACTCAGCCTTATTCTTCAGCAACCAGGGGAACTCATGGGGAGGAGAACAGCCTGGAACAGGTGTCAAAAAGCATGATGAGAACAGTAGTCTGCTACCACCTTGGGCTGCTGTTAAAGGGGTTGTCTCACTACATTGATTCACTCACCCAGCCCCTGTTTCTTTTGTTTCATTTAAATTCAGGGGGTTTTTTACTGGTTCTATGGGCTGCAATAGAAACCAGGTCTGTAGCTATAGCAACCGTGCTGGCACCTATCAGGAAGATAAAACGGGTCTGTAGCTAAAGGACCTTGAGGGCTGATCAGCCCTACAAGAGGGGAATCTAAAAATAGGAGGACACGGTTAAGGACACATATTGCAAAGTGACTTGTTTTTGCAAGACCTTTAACATAAAACGCAATCCTTGATGTGAGACAACCCCTTTAAGGTCCCCTCTATCGGTTATTAGAAAGAGGACAAAAGATGCAACAGTGTGACAGAAAACTGTCTTTATAAATGTTTAAGATGTAGGATTACTTTTGTACAGTATTGAACGAATACAACTATAACTTGTCAACTTGTGAGAATTCCAACACATACATGCTTTTTAAATGGTTGTACAAAGTCAAATTGCAGTACTATCAGCCACTGCTTTGTGTAGGATTCTAATCAGCAGACATTATATAGATTAATCTCCATTATTACAGTATAATTAATTAAAGGGGTTGTCTTACTACAAGGTATAGCTCTTTTAATGTTATAGATCTTGCAAAAACAGTCACTTTGCAATGTGTCCATTAACATCGTCCAACCTGTGTTTCCCCGAAGAAACAGACGTCATACATTCTTTTTTAACCCCCAAAAGTCCCACTAAGTCTTACTTTATCGGGGTAAGTCTTATATGTGTCAGGTATATGCCCCAAAACCAGGAAATATGGCAGGAATAGAGTCCCCATAAGCATATTATAGGCAGGTATAGTGGCCCAATATGGCCTTTATTATGGCAGGCTGTAGGCAGGTTAATACAAGGCCTGACAGTAGGCATGTAAAGGCAGGTAAAAGTTCAGCTGTAGTCAGCTGGGATGCATTGTATAGGGCCGGCTGTAGCATTAATAGTGGTAGAATGTATTGCAGTATATGCATGGAATGATGCGGCTGAAGGCAGTTATCTTCCGGCTGTAAGGCAGGTAAAGGGACCGGGCTGAAGGCAGTATAGGCGTCTTAAAGGCATGGTATATGCAGCAGAATTACAGGGTATAGGGTCATTAATAAGGCATCATTAAGGCAGGAAAATGCAGCTTAAGGCATGTAATGACATAGTGGCCGGTCTGAAGGCAGTGTAAAGGGCCGGCGAAGGCATGAAAAGGATCCGGCTGTAGGCAGGAAAAAGGCAGGCTTTATGCCATTGTATATGGCATGTATAAGCAGGTAAAGGCAGCCGTAGCAGGAAAAGTCAGGCTTGTAGGCAATAAATAACAAAAAAAAAAACAAACCCTCACTACCTTGATCCCCGCAGCTCCATCTCCTGGCTCTCGCGCTCTGCTCTATCATCTTGCTCGGGCACATGGCGGTTGACACACGCTGCAGTGGCCGTAGCTCCGTACAGCCGCAAGACCCTGACTGGCGTGATCGCCCGTAGGCCGACGTGCGGAGCAAGGAGCGCTCGCTTCTGTGCCCTCAGTGGTATCCCTTCACCTATATGCCTCTCGTAGGAGTCCCGCATAATAGTGAAATGGAATCGCATACAGTGCCCGGGGCCATCGCAGCGCCCCGGACACTGTGCCGCTGTACTCGGCATACAGCAATATGCGCTTCGTCCAGAGGATCCGCATATATCTGAAGCGTCCCTGTCGGCGCCCTATCACAGACAACGTACAGTGTTGCTCTACGACTTACTTTCGGGGTACGTCTTACATTCCTGACCCTCCCAAAACTCCCCGCAACGACATACTAACGGGGTGTCTTACTATCGGGGAAACACGGTAAAACCTATTCCTAGAAATATCCCCTCGTTGTATGTGACTGTGCAATCAGCACCTCAGTTACGCTATAGCTATAGACCCAGTTTGATCTCTCCAGATAGGCTTCCAGCACTGGATGCTATATCTACAGACATGTCTCCTAATGCAGGTGCTAGTAGAAGCCAATAAACACACCCCTGAATTCAAAGTGAAACCAAGAAAACAGGACAGAGATAAGATACATTAGTGAGACAACCCCTTTAAGGATGTTGTACAGTAGTAGAGAATCATGGCTGCTTCAGTCATACCAGCCCCCCACCTGTCTGCAGGTTGAGTGTGGTACTGCAGCTCATCCTCATTCATTTGAACAGAGATTAGCTGTACTAGAAGACACAACCCATGGACAGATGTAGCACTTTTCTTGAAGAAAGCAGCCATACTTTACAATGCCATGAATTGGGGAGCAGAACTGTGGAACTTTGCAGACACAGCATGCCTGGCAACATTTCTTTAAAGGTAATTAACTGTAGTTAGTACCGAGTGGGGGGATAGAAAAAATGATGAACTACCAAGGGATGACGCCAGAATTAAGCCGTATTTAACCACAGATGTAAAGAGACCCCAGGGCCCATGACTTAAAGTCATTATTTCACCAGTACAAAAAGATGCTTTTCTTTACGGGCATTTGCTTCTGGAAGGAGAGTTGACTTGACCAGCGGCACGCAACATAACACGGCAACCGATACGCTTTTTGTGCCAGGAAAATTGTCAACATGCACTGAATTTGGGAAAAAGTTTTGCTCTTTCGCACATAAAAAGAATTAACTCAATACCCAATCAGGAAAAAGTAAAAAAAAGGGACATGGAGGCAATTGTGTAAAAAATAAATATTAACTCCCCATTATATTTAACAGTTTAGACTCATTCACTCCAAAGCTATTAAGTGACTAAGAATCCATCCCATAGGGTTTGGTCTTCTAAAATTTTAAGTATGCCACATCAGGGAAAGTTCTTGGGAAATGAATAATGAGCTTTTTTTAAGGGGGATTTCACTTGGAAAAGAAAATGGGTTTTGGGGGATGTAGTTAAGGGGGTCCCCACACAAGGATTGCGCTTTTTTTGTTTAAAAAACTTTCAAAAACAAATCACTTTTTCTATAAGCCATTATCAGTGTCCACCTATTTCCCAGATATCTTCTCTTGTATGGGCTGCACAGCTCCCCAGGTTTTATGTAACTACAGACATGTTTGACTCTCCTTATAGGTTCCACACTGGTTCTATCTACAGACCGCTTCAAATGCGCGTATGGAACCATAAACAGCCCCGAATTCAAATGAAACCAAAAAACAGACTGAGGTAAGAGGAAATCAATGTAGTAGAAACCCTTTTTAAATGTAAACGGGGAATGCACATTACAGATCCTTGTATGATCTTTTTACCCTGGGATGCCTAAAAATAATGACAGGCATCCTCACTCTAGGGAAAAACGGGCTTACCCTTTTCCAAAAGGGTTTTTTTTATGTAAAAAAGGGGACACAGGAATTCACTCCCACAAGAGGTTTTTGATGGGGAATAATGACCAAATTCAAAAAGGCCAAGTTCACAACCTTAAAACTGGGCGTGTTTTTTAGTCCGAATTTCCCCCCGGGGGTTTCGCAAATTACGGCTGAAAATCCCAATTTATTCGGGAATCCCAGTTCTCATAGAGAACTTGGTTTCGTCTCCCCTTCCCCGCTCGGCGAAACCCCCCCGGGGGGAAAAAAATGTGAATTCCAGGGCGAAATGCGCCGCTGGGAATAATGTTATGGCCGCAGGTGCCGGCCTCCCGCCCCCCCCCCGGCCACCCGGGGAAAATTTGCCCTGCAAATACATGGTGAACCTAGCCTTTTTTAGTTTTTGATTCGTTTTCCCGAAAAGTGTAACATCAATGCATGGCACAAATGGAGGTAAACGCTGACCATGGAAATTTTCTGACTGCCAAATTTTTTGGGTTGTAAGGGAATTCCTACCTTTTATGGGACAATTTGGACTCCTCTGGGGTTTTTTTGCCTCCTCTGGAACAAAACTTAGGATTTAGGTTTGGACTCAATGGACCAAGCTTTTTCCCAAAATTTTTCTACTATGTTTAAAATAATGGTGTATGGGCTTGTTAATGGCCCTAAAGGCATATTTTAACCCCAACCGCAAAGTTTTCTTTATTCATTGTGTCAATAATTGTCCTGGATTTGGAGGATTATCATCAGGGTGTAATCCAGAATAGTAAGAAGAACACCAATGATGAAGGCTGATGTAAGGGGTCACCTGGGAGCAGATTATGGAACCTACAGTGATCTCTGGTAGCTATGTTGGATTACATCCATAGAAAGATCATAACGACTGCTTGCCTTATCTTTTTAGATGTTGATTTATGAGGACAGAGCAATTTAATGCAATTTATACAAACAAAACCCAAACCCGCCCCAAAATTTTTATATAAAAATGGGGGCCACAATAGGTAACCGATAGTGAAGCTTTATCCTTCGGAACCCTTAATTTTTAAACCCAAAAAATTAAAAAACCCTTTAGTCTTAGGAGGGAAAAATTCCCGGGTTTTTTTGCACTCTTTTAGCTTTAAAACAATTTTTTTTTCAGTCGTAAATTAAACGCCCAAAAGGGTTTTAACCCTTTTTTGTGCTCCAAATACTCAATTGGGGATGTAGAACACATTTCCAATTAGGCCCAAATTTAGCTTAAAAAAAGGGGGGCCATGAATTTAGAGGAGCTCCCTTTCCCGCCCGCGGGGGGTTTGGGGGGTTTTTGAAGCTTTTGGGGAAAAAAAAATTTTTTATTTGAGCTTAATTTTCTTTTCGAAAAGTTCTCTGAAAAAAGATTGGGAAAAATCATTTTTTAAAACTGGGGGGTCATGTTGAACAGGTCATTTCTCATCTTTTTACACCTACCTTAGTCCTGTAAATTAGATCTATTCAAACAGAAGGAAGGGGTTTTATCGGACAGCTTTCTAATACATGGATTTAAAGAATGAAAAGACCCTTATTTATTTAGGGGCCCCTAAAAAGGGAAGAAAAAAGAATTCGAAAATTCTGGCTCAAATTTCCCCTGTCGCACTACAGCTCTGCGCTGGTATAGTCTATTTAGTGCCGAGGCCAAGATCAGATTCCCCCCCCGGGAAAAATTTTTGGATAATTTTTGGGAAAAGGGGGCCCAAAAAAAGGGTCCAAGGAAAGGGAAAAGGAAAAGCGTGGGGGTTGAAAACCGGGCAGGGGGTTTGTTTAAAAAGTAGGGCTTTCGGCTTTTGTTTTTTAAAGTACAAAGGGCCCTCTTTGTCACAGAAAAACACCAGCATTTTATTTAATGGAAAAATGACTACGACATTTCAGAAACTTCGTTTTTCAGTATCTAGTTGGAATAAAAACTCTCAAAATAGGCAGAAGAACCTCTTTTTTCAAAAAGTTAAAAGATGATCCAGATTTCTATGCGGTCAGCTAAATATAGCATGATTAATAGCACAGAGTTATCATGGGAATCCCTAAACTAGGTAAAAAGGTCAGAGTAGGTTTATAAAAAAAAAAAAAGTCATCGACCCATATCCAGCAGACAGTTTGGGCATTGATAAAAGCTAGGAACCGGGTACCAGGTCCTTCTAGTTTTGCATCGGACTGAGTCTCCAGTCAGAAGTTTTAGGGTATGTTCATATGGTGTATTACAGCACGTACCTGTGCATGCCATGATATGCCTGCTGTTGAAAGTACGCACTGGCCAGAGCTACAGGCTGGGCTCCTATCACTTTCTTTTTCCCAGCCACACCAGAGAATATGCTGGGTTATCATAGCACTCAATGAGTGCTATGATTTTACTGTAGTTGAGGGGTATACTTCAGGGGCATTGCAGCACAATTACGACACTAAGACCACCCTGCAAATATGTCGTGTGAATATACCCTAAGGGCGACATGTATGAACAGGGCTGCGCAAGTTGTCTGGTGTACTTGGAGCCAGAAAGAATATATGAACATGTGCACTCCAAACTTTGGCGCGGTAAGTCCCTTTGTAATGCGCCAAAGACACTTTTTAATGCAGCAAAGTTTAGGTGTCGCACCACATTCATAGAAGTAGACACATTTATGATTCTTTGATGCCAAATCTGGGCACAGAACAGCCAGACCAGGTTAAAGATGGTGCCTGAGCCTGAGTTGTTGTATTGGCACTAGACTGCGCCTGTCTGTATGAACTGCAGAAGAACAGCTTCATACATTCTGGCACATTCTACACTGCCTTAAAGCCATTTAGAACTGGCCTCTATGTGCCAGGATTCATACATGTCACCCTAAATGTACATTTAAATGTGTCAGATCTGCTGCTATACATGCTCTGTAGCGGCCTGTCAGAATAAAATTCACATACAAAAACCTGCCAGGAAATCTGCACCAGTTTTTGGAAAATCTGACAGCGGCAGATGTGGCCAGGTATGTGGGGGTGTCAGATCGCTCACCATACACAGCTGTAAGCCTCTCCAGCACAACTCCTATGCAACAGAAGCTTCAGCATTTTCTGACCACATCTCCCAATGTCACTTTGAATGTGTGACTGCTGAGGTGGCCGGTCTCAGAATTGGAGGTGGGCTTTATCTTTACATCTGGTTTACAGAGAAGCAAGTCTGTAAGGAAACTGAACCGTCACAAATTAAACTATTAATCAAGCAAATCTAATAAATTCTCAAGAAAACAGAATACAACACAACCTGTTACTGAGAGCTTTGGAAGCTCGGTGGTTAATGCTGTTGCCCTGCTGCAATATTTCAATTGCTACTTTCTGGTAATTTTTAAGCTGTTGTTTTATACCAGTTTTACAATTAGAGCCCATGTGCATTACTGTATTGGTTCACAGCGCTGGTTGGCATCCGTTGGAATACTTGGGAAAGGTATCTTAATGGATCCTATATTGGATTTATAGGTGAAAACAGTGCAAACGTAGGATATCTTTTTCAGGTTTCCTCACAGATACGCATGTGAACCAAGCTGTACTGATCTGTTACACAGCACCTACTGGATACTATGGCCCATACCTCTGTGTGCCTCAGATTTTACAAGGTTTGTGCCATTGCATGCCATATTCTGAAACATTGTCTCTAAGTAGAAGGCACCATTCAGAGGTATGCAGAATGCCTACATTATACCTAGCACCAGGGCCGCCAACAGAAATTTCAGGGCCCCATACAGCTGAAGCACCTGCCCCCCCCCGTTAAACCCTGCCCCAACACCCGATCGCCCGCCCCCAAGCAACCCGATCACCCCGCCCCCAGCAAAATAAAACCGGCCTCTAGGACATAAATGCGCCCATTTTACCTGCGGTGGGCCCCCTTATTCCACCGGGCCCCATACTGGAGTACTGGTTGTACCCCCTGTATGGCGGCCCTGCCTAGCACAGACCTGTAGCAGCCCTACAGAATCAAACATCCAGCATCAGAGCAGGCTTCTAATAGAAATGCTTCACCCTTATTTCCACATTGCTAAAAACGCCTCCAAAATTATGAGATTATGCTTCCTTGTGGGGAGCTTTGATGTTCCTCTCAACCCTACCAGGCTCTTTTGTACTGGTTCCTGGATGTTATCAAGTGCCCCAAAACAAGAGGCTTCCAATACAAAGAGGATTCAACACGGTCATCAAACAACAGCAATTCACAATATAACTCTTAGAACAACGATGCATTCATTAGATCAGATACGAGTGTACTCAACTGTGAGGGGGAATAGTCACAATTTGACGGCAGATGGGAAGATCAATTTGGAATTGTGTTTTATTATAATACTGAAGTCCAACCAACATGGCCCCTGATTTGGGGGTGTAGAAATAAAGAGAAAAGGTTTTATTATAGTTCTGCTATTATTTTTGTTATTCATTTATGTATGTTAGGCTGGCTTCACGCGGTTTATACCTGTGCGCGACGCTATACGCCTGCTGTGGGAAGTAGGTGCTTGTCAGGGAATACTTCCCACAGCGCTCCGGCCCTGCCTCCATTCAGTCTCACTTTCCCCGGCGTGTAACACAACAGTAGTGGCATGTCAAAGAGGCGTAACTCAAGTTTGGCCCTATTGCAAAATGAAATGGGGCCCCCTTGTTACCGGCAAATTTACAATACTGGTGTTTTCTAGGCAGAAATCTTTTGGGCCCCCCCTTTGGGCCCAGGGCCGGTAGCGACTCTACCGCGCCACCCCCTTTTTGCCACCCCCCTTTCATTTTTTGGGGCCCCCGCGGGGGTTTGCTGGAACTCATAGCATTCAATGAGTGTTATGATTATCCCGTATTTGCGGGCCGTACTTCGGCGCAGCGCCAATTGCGCCGCAAATACCCGCCGTGTGAACACCCCCATTTTTTCCAAAACGCGTACAAGATGTCATTAATTTAATTGCTCCTTTTCCCCATTGGGGCTCATGTTAAATTTGATTAACCATTTGTATGTTTTTAGAGTTGGGGGGGGAAACCCGAGAAGCCCACAAAACCCAGGGGGAAATACAAAATCCTTGCAGATGTTTCCCGGAGGGGTTTTTAAAAACCGGACCCCAGTGCTGACCTCTGAGCCCCTTTTAGCCCATACCAAATGGTTTTTTTCCATAGAAACTTTTCTGCCCCCCGATTTGTCCAGCACCACGAGGTAAAAAAAAAGCTGATAACGGCATA
The DNA here is from genome assembly GCA_025379985.1 of Phyllomedusa bahiana. Classification (NCBI taxonomy): domain Eukaryota; kingdom Metazoa; phylum Chordata; class Amphibia; order Anura; family Hylidae; genus Phyllomedusa; species Phyllomedusa bahiana. The sequence goes on from JAODAL010000674.1 coordinate 278,882, forward strand.
ATCCATTGCAGATTTAGGGGTGCTAAATTTTAAAAAAAATTAATGGGGTTTTCAAGTTGGATACTTTAAAGGTTGTCTCACTACAAGTATTGCTATTTATGAGGGGTGAGCAGGCCGTCAATGCACATTGCTCTCTCAATCGTAGTCTTTTTTTTTGGACTTCTGTATATGCCATAAATATTGTCATAAGGACCGGTTTATTAGATAGGAATGACAACTATCAAATTATGTCCATCAGCACATTACCTTTCTGCACTTCCAAAGTACAGGCTACTTAAAGGGGTTGTCTCACTACAAGGATTGCTTTTTATGTTAAAGATCTTGCAAAAACAAGTCACTTTTCAATATATGTCCATTAACCGTATCCCACGTATTCCTAGATATCCCCTCTTGTATGGGCTGCATCAGCTCCTCAGGTTGCTATAGCTCTTATTTTTGTATACATGGTACGGTTTTGAAGACGAAGCATAAAAGTTTGCATTATATATTTATATGTATTAATAAATAAGAAGACATAAAGTATATATCTTTATTACTTGGCCAGCATCCAAACACTACGTATAGTTCCCTTTAGCGGGGGGGGTCCTGCTTTGATGCTGCTTATGCACAGAAACACAGAGTGCAATAATTAACATTGTGACTGCTATAGCTACAGACCTGTTTGATCTATCCTAATAGGCTGCCAGCACTGGTTGCTAGAGCTACAGACCTGGCTTCTACTGCAGCCTAGTGGAAGCCAGTAACCACGCCTCTGAATTCAAAGTGAAACCAAGAAAACAGGACTGAGGTGAGATGAATCAGTGTAGTGAGACAACCCCTTTAAGGGCCATCCCCTTGATGTACACTGCAGAGTGGTGTAATACAAGACCTACAGTGGTATAGTAGCCAGCGAGTACCCGGGTAACTGGATGCTGAAGGCAGGTACGGAAAAGCAATTTCAGAAATGAAGCCTTCTGATTACCACATAATGTAAAAGCCATTCAAATGGTTGGATAGTTGTATTCCCACAAGCAAGACAATCAAGTCACACAACATTACAAATAAATAGCCACGAGCAATGTTTCCCAAAGTTTAATCAACAAAGTCACTAAAGCAAGCGGCGCAGATAAAATACAGTGCTCCTGAAAACTTGTGACGGCAGAAGAACGGGTATATGTGTACTGGGATTCCTTCCATGTTCACCCCAATCAAATAAGGCAGGAGAGCGAGGATGGGGGGGGGAAGGCTTCATAATAAAAGGTTGATTAATTATGCACTGTATCTGGGACTGCATATCATGAAAATCCCATTCTTGTTTACTCAGCTAATTCACTTTTTATGAGTGTTTAGTCTTTAAAGAAAAACAAAGCACTAATTACCCAATTAACGAGAAATTAAGTTACTGCAGCCTAATAGCCTGTACAGTGGCTGCCTTTATGAGCTTGATGGTGAGTTAGAGACCCATTAAACAAATTTATACACAGCTGTAGCAGGCACGACATACCAAGAGATGTTACATTATGCGCTGGCTTTTTTTTCTCTCCACAGCCTGCTTCATTGGGGGTGTTGAGACTAATGTACACAAACCCCCGCACCCTTCATTACAGGCTACAAGGAAGCTTAGAGCACAATTTCCCAACCGGGAGCAGTGCGGAAAGCAACAGGAATTCACAGCCGACAAAGACCCGGGTGATGGAAATCGAGCCGACCTAAATTATTATGTATTGTACAACAATGACATTTTCCCTATACAGCTGGGGAGAGAAACAGATACAATACAAAACAGGAGTACCGACTAATTCCTCCTAGAATAGATCTATGCACTGCTGAAGACATTGTAAGTGCCCTAATAGACAAGTCACATTATTATGACCACTTTCTACTTTTAACATCGGCAGCGCTTGGCTCATGAAGGTAGTCGCGTGTCATCAGCTGGCTTGGTGGGTATATTAGCTGTGCAATAGGCTGTCTGCACATATAACCATCCTTGGGGTGACTTATCAGAGCTGCAAAAAGGGATGGTTATTGGTTTTAAGGCCCAGGGTGGCAGTATGTCTGAAACTGCACGGTTTGTGAACTGTTCGCATGCTACTTCAGTGAAAGTATACAGTGAGTGGGCAAATAACACTATGGTGAAGAAGTGATGGGAAACCGGCAGAGCACCTCATCCCACTGATGTGAGAGGTGAACGACAGATACGAAGGTGTGTGAGGGCAGCACAGGCTACAGTGAAGCAGCTCACCAACAAAAATGAACCAAGGGACTACCAGATATGTGCTAAAACAACAGTTCTGCAAACCATACTGTGTATTGGGCTCCTAAGCAAACATATGGTTACTGCATCTCCGCTAACCAAGTCGCATCAACAGCAAAGGCTTTAGTTTCCATGGCCGTTTCGGAATTGGACCTTCTCTGCAGAGTTACAATTTCTGCTTTATCTAATGGCTGTATAGTGGTATGTCAGGCAAGAAAACAGACACCCTGCAACCACTGCTGGAAGAACATAAGCTGGTGGTGGCAGCATTATGGTCTGGGGAATGTTTTCCTGGCATTCTTTGAGCTAACTCATTCGTGTGGAAAGCACTCTCCACCGATCTGGGTATAAATCCATCAGTGCATATTACATACTCCAATACATGTCAATTGTCTTCCTTAGGGCACATAGGATGTTTCAGCAAGACAATGGGATATGCCAGATGGTTAGAAGTGTCCATCATTGGTTGAAAGAGCATGACCAAGACTTCCAAGTACAATCCTGGATCCCTAAGGGAATGTCCCCACTGCACGGGTTTTCGGACGGTTTTTCAGGCGGTTTGCGGTTTTGCAGACCGCCTGAAAAAACGGCCGAAAATTAGCACAACGGGGCTCCTATGGAAAACCCTGCAGTTCTTCCGCCCGCGGGCCGCCTAAAAACCCTTCAACGCGCACATTCTTCCGTCCGGTTTTCATATGGAATATTTTCAGGTCAACATGAAGGGGGAGGCTTTCTCCGCCAAGCGCGAGAAATGACTCCCTCCGTGGCGTGTGCACGGCACACAAACGACAAATACCGGTCGATAAACCAACCAGTATTGTCCATGCGTGGGGATGCCCTAGGGTGTGATACACTCAAAGGACAAAAACAGCTCGTTTGACCTAGCAAACCGTTCGTTGTACAACAGAACTTCAGTGGGGACTGCTGAACGGTTTTTCTATTGAAGTCTATGGGGAGCGTTGCTTGCAGGTTTTCATGCGGTTTCTAAAACCGCAAACCGTCTAAAAAAATAACCAAAAACCCTTGCCGTGGGGACATGCCCCAATTCCCCAGACTCAAATCCAAGTGAGCATCTGCGGGACCACCTCAATTGTCCTGTTCATTCTATGGATCCTCCGCCACGCACCTTCCAGCAGCTGTGGGATGCAGTCAGCATAGCTCCAGATACCTGTGATAACCTACCAGGACCTTATGGAGTCACTTCCAGCCCATCTACCTGATGTCCATGCTGCACACAGTTATTACTCTAGATACTGTATTAGCAGACAAAAGGAAAGGAATTTTCAGCTCACCAGGACTCTGGAAGCTCACAGAAAAGTGGTGACTCCAACAGGAATTAGAAAAACAGGAACAGTACTCCAGCGTCTTCCATAGACACGACAGAGGGCTGACGCGTTTCAGGTGCTGTGCACCCTTCATCATAGCCTGTCAGGTGCATAGCATCTGAAACGCATCAGCCCTCTGCCATATCTATCTCCTCGTCGTTCCAGCCTGCTTGTGCGATTTTCTATATTTACAATAAAGGAGCCACGGTTTGAAGACGCTGGAGTACTATTCCGGTTACTCTAGATATTAGCTGCAGGTCATAATAATGTGATTTGACTGTGTATGTTGTTTCACCTACACAACTAAAGCTATATAGAAGGACAGTCCCCTGCTGTCAATGGACTTTTCAATGTTATAACTATCTATGTTTTTGTTTCCAATTTGCTAAGACAAATTGCGGAAGCAGTGTCCAGCTTGTAAGCAGAGCTAATGACCTGGCATGGCCAGCCAAATCCCACCAAGCACCCACTCTGCAGCTGCCAGAGGCAACACAAGGGGACATTAGCTGTGAAACCACAGACACAGTTGCAATAATATTCCCGAATAATTTTTCTAATTTGGTGAAGGTTTTGTATGTTTACTGGGCTCAATCGCACACAATAATCCACCTGTTGTCAGCAGTGGAACTATTATAATCAAACAACAAATGCGAGCGGGAGGGGTTTCTCCCACCTCTGCAAAGGGCACACAGAGGAGGCGCGGGGCCGGCCTCTCACAAAAAGGTTTAGAAATACCTGTAGTTAATGAGAAGGGTTTTTTGGTTTAAGCTGTTCTAGAAGCGGGTGTCAGATTTTGAATGCAATATTCTTTTCCTCATTAGCACATTTCCCATGTAGACCTTCAAATGCGCTAATAATTAATGAGTCTGTGTCAGAAAATGAATAAAAGATCCCCTCTGTCCCTCACTGTACGCTGCTGACCTTTCCAGGCTACTGTTTAAATATCCCTTGTGTTGTCAAGATTCAAAGAGCAAAATGCCTAAAGTTTATTTATCACAAAAAAAGTTTTAAACCGAAACAGTGTTAACTTTAAATTTTTAAAACCCTTTTGTGTCAAAAAACCCCTGCCGGCTCCAAAGAATTTACTTTAGAATGTAATGGGGGAAAAATTCTGGAAGGCGTCTGCGGAAAGCGGGCTGCCGCCAGAAGTGGTCCTACCTTCCAGCATGGACCTGGGCTGGTGTTGATAGAAGCCTAACACCTCATCCATCGCACAGGGCACCCAAAACACATACATCACAATTACAGCAAAGAGCTCTAGCGGAAAGGTCATCTCCACCCGAAAACGACCGTGCAGGATTATCTTCTATCGAGTGCAAATTCAACCAAAACAGTTTAAATAGAGATTGTCATGTCATGGTCACACTGTGGAAAAAGTAGGTTGGTAATCTCTGTACAGCGCTGTGGAACATAACAGCGCTATAGAAATGAAGAAGATAAGTAGATGTGTTATTAGGAAGCATAGGAAGATGGCCGACAGCCTCCAATCTGTATACCAAGTGATATATTTAAAGGGATTTTCCAACAGCTTAGAAAAAATAAATGTTTACTAAATGGGACTATTACAATAAATAACGTTCCCCTGAAACAGCCAACGTTACTGGATACCCACCGATGAGGTTATGTCTATGTTCAGGTAAGGGTCCGTTAATTGGTCAGATTGTTTTGGGTTTGGGAAACCCCTAAAACGGACCAGAAAAAGTCCCCCCTAGCCAGGGGGGTAAATGTTGGCCCCCCCAGCTGTTGGAAAAATACAACTCCCATTGATTTTATTATCTATAAAAGTGGGGATGAAAGGGAGTTATAATTTTCCCCCCGGGAGGGCCCCAGTTTTTTTCACCCTGCCATGATTTAATAGAAAATCCGTGCAGTAGTCTACATGCACAACCTTCTGCATGATTTTCAAGGGTTATGGGGGACGAGCGAATCCGAAAACCGTGGACAGGTCTGGATTCTAAATCTGACCGGTATTTTGTATATGCCGAGTGGACATATCCTAATATTGGCCTCACTGGTCACAGGACGAGACCACTGGGGACAGCGATTGGCTGCAGAATCACGTATGTTTTGAATCTGGGTTATCGTTGGTGTAAGGGAACCTGAACAGGGGGCACCTTCAAGAGTAAAATATTTGTTTTTTTCCCAGCAGTCCCAGCTTATAGACAATATTTTTTAAATATTTTGGGCTTTGGATAGAAGACAATAACTGAAAAAAGTGATTTTGAAGGTGTATAGCGGTTTCTACCCTTTGGTGCCCCTATTGCCCCGCTGTTAAAGTATGCGCTGACCAGCGCTCCGGACCAGCTACCATTCACCTTCCCCGGCATGTCACTTTTTTTAATTTTTTTTATATTGGCGGGGCATATTTTGGGCGCATTGCAAAGCAATTAAGCGCCAAAGTACGCCCTGCAAATACGGTGTGTGAACATAACCAAAGAAAATGCCACAAATGTCTAATCCATGTGGATCCCCCCCACTGTGAAAACTACATTCTTAGATCTACACCCCAAAGAATGGGCCGTTTTCGGGCCCTAATTTTTCCACTTTGGGGGTAATTACGGGCCCAAAAAAGGCCCCTTTTGGG